>CAXKVX010002055.1:0-25825 GCA_964058865.1 Eleocharis quinqueflora | reverse complement strand
AAGCTTGTTTTAGTTCGGCAAATCGGATTCTCACGGATAAAAGGTATAATTTCTTTACTTCTTATTTATTTTCATAATTATTCATTTTTCACTTATTTCTTTTTCTTTTGAATAAAAGGAGCCGGTTGGGGAAAAAGTTTTTGAGCGACTCGTATGTCTAAAGGATTGGATTGATGCGGATGATCATCTACAAGGCTTTGGCCTTCTATATCAAGAAGAGAATATGGACGGTGTTGATAATCAAGAGAGTACCGATACCACGGAAAATAATACGGACGATGAATTTGACCCCAATGGAGATGACGAGCTTTGGTATATGAGACGATTCAACGATCTACAAATATAAATTTGGTTTGAATATTTCATTATTCAATTTTTTCCTAATCATTAAATATTTTTTACTTCATCTAAATCTTTACTAACAAAAAAAAAAGTTAGAACTCCGCCTATGTTATTTTTTTAACATGAAAAAATAATAACATAGCCGGTCTCAAGCCCGGAATAAAGGAGGAGAGTAACTTTTTTTTTGAAGTAATTTGCTTAAGAAGTTACATTATTGAAAAAATAGTTCATATTTTTTTTTCCGATTTTGCATCCTTTTTCATACAAAGTGTGCTAATAAAAAATATGTTTCTAATTAAAAAAATTCACATTTTTAAACTCATAATTTTTAAAAGAAATATACTCTTCACTTCTTCATTCACAAATCACAATTCACATCTTTTATTAGTTTACATGCTTTCAAATAGTTTCATATTTTATTCCTATTTTTATGCCTTTTTAAAATTTTATGATATCTTTAAATTTTCTTCATATTAAAAATTAAATTATTTTTTTCCAGATTTAATATTTATTTTTTCGAATTTTAATCTAATTTTTAATTCCTTTCTTGTGATTTTTTATGTTTCTCAAGAGTTTTTAATTAATTAATCCGATTTTCAAGTTTTTAAACCATTTTTTATATCTTTAAATTTTTTTCTTAATAAAATTAATATATATATATATATTTTTCCATATTTAATACTTAATTTTCCCGATTTTCAATTAAATTTTTAACTCATTTTGGCATTTTTTTTAATTTTTAAATGTTTTTTACCTCATTTTCTCAATTTCCCAGATTTAAAAAA
This sequence comes from Eleocharis quinqueflora, assembly GCA_964058865.1. Classification (NCBI taxonomy): domain Eukaryota; kingdom Viridiplantae; phylum Streptophyta; class Magnoliopsida; order Poales; family Cyperaceae; genus Eleocharis; species Eleocharis quinqueflora. The sequence goes on along the minus strand of CAXKVX010002055.1, from coordinate 24,698 downwards.
AATTCTGTTTTTTTAAATAATTTTTTTATTTTTTAAACAAAAATTGGTTCAAAAACCCGCGTCCGAGGGTCCCGTCCGCCGACCCGTGGGACCCGTCCCGACCCGTTCCGGGTCAAGGGCGGGCTTTCAGAAATTTTTCCGAACGCGCCCGTAGGAACCCGCCCGTGAAAACCCGTTGACCCCCGCCGTCCGTGAGTTGACCGGACCCGTGGGACCCGTAACTGTTCATCCCGGGTCCCGGCCCGGCCCGTCTAGCACAACACTAGGGCCATCCAAGCTAGTTGAACGAAGGTTTAATTTAAGTACAAGGTTATATTTATGTCCTTGTATTCAGTGGCGGAGCCACATACATGCATTCAGGGGTGCAGCTGAACCTACTAGAATTTTTTTTTTCAAAAATGATTATATATTACTTTTTTTTATAAAAAATGATCATGTATTTAATTTTTTTTGTACAAATGACTATATAAGATAATTTTTTAAGAATAATTATCATTTCGAACCTCTGAAAAAAACCGTAAATCTTGAACCCATGACGAGAATTCTGAATCCGTCCTTGCTTGTATTTATCTAGCTCAAGTTCGCTGCTGGTTAGTCTCATCTGTTATGAAAAAAATAATTATGAATGTCCAATGATTACAAAAGTCTCACAACTATATACTACCGTTCCATTGAATGCATTGAAGAAGTTGTTTCTTAAATAGAGACATTGTAAACTTGTACAAGGTATGATAATATATATGAAAAATAAAACATTGTTAAATTGTTAGACCCTCCTTTATTTTCTTTCGACTTTGTTCAATTATTTTGTTTATTTTTCTCAATTTATAAAACGTGATTTTATAATTTGTTCAAGATATAAGATGAATTCTGATATATTTTTTTATTTTATGTCATTGTAATAACTTTGATAACAAATGTTAATTTGTTGTGAAATAAAAGTGTGAGATATATATATTATTAATAAAATAGATTAGCCTATAATTTATAAATTTAATTTTATGTCATTCTCTTTTGTAATTATTTTTTAGACATGTTTTCAAATAAAAAATATTAGAAGTTTCATGACCATATAGAAATTACGAGCATTATTCTAATATTTCTATTCCTTCTCAATATTGTGCATATTTTCTTTCAATATTTAGTCTTTGTAATGAATAATGTTTTATTTGTTTAAAATTTATGTATTATTATGTTGCCTTGTAAAATTTTGAATTTGACTGTGACTCTTGACATTATGATTTTTTGTCTCCTTATTTTTGAACAAAATAATGATTTTTTCATCTTCTTATTGTTCAACAAATAATGATTTGCTGATAGGGGTGTAAACGGATCGGATAATATTCGATTTTATTCGGATCCGTATCCGAAAAATAACAAAAATTATCCGTTTGTATCCGTATCCGTATCAGTGTCCGAAATTTTTTAATGGATAAGGATACGATTTGACTATCATCTATATATATGTATCCAACCGTTTAGTTATTATCTAATAGTATCTGAAATTATTGAAGATATGCGTATCCGATATTATCCGATTGTATCCGAATTTATAACCAAAATATTTCTATTATATATATATTTTTATTGGATTTTGTATGAAGATTACAAATATAATTAATTTTAGATATAATTTGTGTTACGTATCATATATTTTTTTTTATAATTCATTGATGTATTTGGTTAAACATATAGCAAATACAGATTTTTTATTATCCGAATAATATTAGTTTCGTATTCGTATCCGTCCGATATTCGATCCGTATTCGGTATCTGATTAATATTAGTTTCATAAATATATGCAAGGGGTTACACCGCTCTACAAAATAAACGTGTCAGATTGACAACACAATCAATGACGGAGATGTACTATTTGACAACACAAAGTAGTACACCAAACAAGACTAACAAAGCTAGCAAACGAGTATTCTGAAATTGACAATTAGATAATATGACTATTCCAATTCTCTCAGATTTAAATAGCTGTAGGAAAAGACTTATAAATTAAAATAATATGTTAGGTAGTTAGTTAGGCTGAACCGGCAAGCGGAGTGTGATTAGAAAGATCCACTTGATGGATTATCATGAATTTTGTCGTAATAGCTTCGTCTATAAATGGAGAAGCTTTGTTCCAGAACATATTATGAAATAGAAAATTCAATTGTCTCAATTTATCTTTTCTCTGAGTTATCATCTCGTTCTTATTTTGTTCCAATTAGCTACCAACTCAAATTAATTCTTCAAAATCAATAGTGAGTTAAGATAGGTTGTAATTGAGGAAAATCAATTAAGAACCTGTCAAAGCGAATGGAGAAGTGATGTCTGAAAGGAAAGGAAAAGAAAGCGACACAAGGAGGCGTGTAGCAGAGTAGCAGAGAGGATGTAAAAATGAGGTGGTCAAATAATATATATAATTCAAAATTGATCAATTATATTCGAAATATAAATAATATATATGCATATTTAAATTTCATTATTTAAATTAGAGGCTCGAGCAAATTGATCACTTGCATATTGTTTAGAGACCCATGAAATTATTTGATAAGGCTATGTTTAAGAAGAGGGATAAAATACCTAAGGATTTAGTGTCAAATTAATATAATTACATTATTTACGTCAAAATATAATAAATTAAATGTTAAATAATTATTTTTGACTTTCAATAACAACATTAATTTACTGAAAATATGGTAAAAAAAACTAAAAGTATTTGAAAGAATTTTTTTTTTGAATTGTTAGCTGATCCAGAAGGCCCTTCAACCTAGAACCAAAAAGACAGAAAAAAGAGAATATATCCTTACAAAATTCAATTATTCTCATGACTACATGCGCTTTACAATGTATAAACGCCACCACGCTCCCTCTTCTCCCCCGCACGATGCCGCTTTCCTTCTCCAAATCTTCTTTCTCATTCCTCTTCAGTACATCTCCCCATCGCCTCTCCGTCTTGCGAGCACTCCTTCGTTCACTCCACAAAATGCGCTGCTTTTGCTCCAAGGTGGCCATGTCTCAGGTCGTGGTGCGAGCTTCCAGTTTACTTGAGAGGTAGAAGGCTTTTTTTCAGGAGTTCAACATGATGCATATTTTTAAAATTTTTTCATATTGTAAACATATTTAAAAGAAAAGTCAATTGCATAGTTAATTTTGTAAAAAAAAAATTCCAGTGGATGCAACTGGCCCCGGTTCTATGTGACTCCGCCAATGCTTCTAACTTGATAGTGGCTTCATTTTTTTATGATTTGATCTGTAGAAGTTCAAGAGGATAAATTTGCATATTTGTTCCATTGTGAAAGATTTTTAGAGGATAGAATACTTGAATTTACTTTTTATACAAGTGCTGAGCATATTGAATATTGCAGTAGAGTGATTCTAATAGGTTTATCTTCCCATCTTGTATGATGCAGCGTGCATTCGATTGCATAGCTACCAATGCAAACCAGTCTGAGCTAAGATCGTTGCAAAGTTGTATCAGCTAAGCTACCAATGCAAACCCTTGCCTAGGCCTATGATAATGCCTGAGTTTTTTAGTATTAGGCTAAACAAATGAAGAACCGCAAAAAAAGAGTCTTTATTGTGAATATTAATGCACTTGTTGGCTCTATGTGATTGGACCCGATTCTGCTACTATGCAGTAGACACGTTACATGAAATTGACGGTCTGAATCGACCGCCAAATCTGAACCGACCGCCGACGATGAGAATCAGGAGGATTTTTAAATTTTTGCACAAATTTCAAAGCAATCCAAATATTTGATCGGCCCACATGCGATATAGCGCGCCTGCTGCGCGGCACCCGATTCCATTCCTTATGTATTGTGTTAGAGTAATTAGGTACACTCATGAGTATTGTGCACTCATGATTTAAATCATCATTAGATCATTAAATAACATTCTCTCATTACAATTTAGTTATTTATTTTTCTCTTTTCATGTAGTTTAAGAAGAAATAGAATGCAATTCATCGATCAAATGATTTAAATCATGAGTGCACAATCAAACAGTAATCTGAAACCTCATCTTTAGAACCCAAATTCGAATGCAAATTTTGAAAGAAGAGATGCCAGAAGTGTACAAGTCTGAATCTACTATTATTTTGAGGAAAAAGAGGGTTTTACTATTCTATTATGAACTGTCAGATCCATAGAATAAATGTTCACGAAATAAATTGTCTTGTTTCACGAAAGTAACCCACATTTTCCACGAAAATAGTAATACCTGGGTCCATTTTATCTATGGGATGTGCAATGATGGCCTTTTAAGCTTTAAGTCTGTTAACACCGATTGGATCCTAATAGTGCCGCTCTCAATCCTCACTCTCATTATCTTCGTCTTTCACTCTCTCACTCTATCCCACCAGATCCAGACCCTTCTCCTTCATCACCACATCCAGCCATTAGTCGCTGCCTCTTCCAAGCTTTCTCCATCTCTGACAGCATGGTATCAACCTAGATTGCCCCGATCAACTTCGACGAACCAGCAGACAACGCTGGCAAGAGACAAGATTTTGGCTAGAGATGGTGAATCTGTGAGTGCATTGGCAAAAAGGCCAAATAAAAATCTCTATTTTCTTTACTGTATAATTAGATGCTTTATTGCAAACTCTGATGTAGTGAATGGCAATGGCAATAGTGTAATGATGTGCAACATATATTATGCACAACACATATGGTTTTGCAAATTGTCAAAATGGAAAGTTTGTTGAATTAAACTTATATTTTGTTTGACAATTTGCAAAACAATTCAGCACTAACCTTGCACAATTGAGTTTTGGTGAGTTGCAGGTTCATACAGGTACATAATGATGACGTAAAGGCTCAAACATGCATGTACAAGTCAAGACATACTCAAAGATATCAAGAGCAAGCAAGTTGGACACTTCCAGAGCCATGCATTACCATAATGCATGCTCAACCCGTCACAACGAGTTCCCAACTCGTCATAACGGGTGCCCAACCCGTTACAACGGGTTGAAGAGGAGAAGAGCTGGAGCAGAGAAGGAATTCCAGAGACATGCGTTACTGTAACACATCACTAGACCGTCACAACGGGTTTCCATTCCGTCACAATGATTTTATGCTCAAGAGGGCCCAAAAGTCAGTGATTCAAGTAGAGAAGGACAATTCTGAAAAGCTGCCAACCCGTTATAACGAGTTTTATAACAGGTTGCAAGATTCTATAATGCAAGGGCTTAAAATCAAGACTCCAAGACCTCAAGATTCTATAATGCAAATGCTCAACCTATATATATCTTGGGAGTACGAACCAGAAAGACATCTGAAACCCTCCCCAAGCTTTTAAGCATTCAATTGAGAACCAGAAAGAGCACTAAAGCGTTCTCTTGTAGCTGCCTAACCTGAGAGACTTAGGATTGCTACAATCATCTAATTGTTGATCCGAGAATACTTATTCTAGCTAGCTTTGTTAGTATTTGGTACACTACATTGTGTTGTCAAGTAGTGCATTCTTGTTCTTGATTGTGTAGCCAATCAGACATTTTACCTTGTAGAGTGGTATAGCCCCTTGCATAGATTTAGGAATCTAAGATAGGTTTGCTTATTGAGAAGAAACTAAAGATAAGTTCTGCAATTGTAAAGAACACTTATTGTTTAGTTGAATCGGTCTCGAAAGAAAGATTTGATTCCGAAAGTTCCGTGGATGTATACGTAGTTTGTTTGTAGGACAAACCACGTTATATCAAGTGTTCTTGTGTTCTCTTGATCTCTCTTGCTCTTTACTCTTTCTCTACTATACTTGCACTTTATTATCTTGATTTTCTCAGTTGCTATTAGTACTTGCTTGCTTGTGATTTTAGCTAGGTGATTAAAATCTAAAAGTTTGAATTATAATTGTTGAAAACGCTTTCGCACTAGCACTTGACCTGAGGACCCCAATCTAACAAATAGCTTACTAGAGTATGGAGAATTTAATTTAGTTTTTGAAGCATTTTTATGTACAAATTAGTTAGAAATGTGTCAGTTTCTATTAGCAAGAGTAGGCGCACAAGCAAACCTTTCTACTAGTACTTATGGCGACGATTCAGAGGTATTGTGACATTATATCTTTGCTTTTGGTTGTAAATTGCATTCATATGTTACTGTATTACAAAGCCTAAATATTCCTCATGACAGCTATGTTATGCATTTCGAAATAATTGCAAAAATTCGACTATTTGATCAGAATGATTGAAAATGGTATCATGAAACAATTGTGTTAGTGCCTAACTGGATTGAAAACTTTATTCTTCTTTTGGTTTTGTTGTAGGTTATTGATGCTCACTTGTAAATTGTGAATATTACGACAGAAACAAAGAGCATCAAACAATCAGCTTGTGGAACTAGTAAGGAATGTTATCTTTTTTGTTTGGTTGATTTTATATAATATTTCCGATGAAAGAAGTTAAAAATGATGTGCTACTTGTTTCTTTTTTATGTTCTTTAGGATGATGATATATTGTTGATGTGGTATTTTATGGTACTAGCTTCAACTCCGTCAAATATTAATCTTGATAACTTATGTGTTTGTTTTTTTGTAGAAAGAATTCAATTGCAGGTTCAAATAGTGAATGACAATGACTATAGCTTACTATAGCATAGAGAATTTAATTTCATTTTGAAGCATTTTTTATGTACAAATTAGTAAGAAAGATGTCAGTTTCTGTTAGCATAATATAATTTTTTTTTAAAGTTGTTATGAAGATGTAAAATAGTTTTTAATATATTTTATTTTGAGTTGCTAGCATAATATAATAGTGTAATTTATCATGATACTGCTGTGGAGATGTAAAATAAATTTTAATATGTTGTGAAATGATATCTTCATTTTTTTGTGCAATATTGAAAATTATAAATTAGTACTAATTACACTATTGAATGTAAATATGCATCACAAATTGAAATTATTTTCGTAAATATGAATTATTATTTCCTTGAATATGATTTATTACTTTCGTGAATGATTATTTCCGTGGAGTGCCAAGTGGTCTATGAATGGTCCATTCACTACTACAGAAAGGGGCTTTAGCTTCGCCCATTTATCACCGAATTTTAGTGAAATAAAAAATAAAAAATCTCCAGTGACATTATCGAATTTTTTTGTACAATTTAACCCCAGATATTACCTAAAAATCCACTATTAAATATTATTTCTTTACTGAAAAAAACTGTTTTTAACTTATCACCGGATGTTAATTAAAATCCGGTGATAAAAATACCCTTTATCACCGAAATTTTATTACGTCCGATATTAAATGTTTTATAACCGGATCTTACTTGATATCCGGTGATAAATTCGATCTGGTATATTTTATTCCTGACAATTTCTAAAAATGTAACAACAAATTTCTCCTTTTCATCTTTCTAACTGCAATCAATCACTCACTGTTTTCACTCGTGGATTGTTACTTACTGAACACCTCTGATGCTTCGCTTTACTACTCTTGTTAGAAATTCAGAGAAATTCTTACACGAAATTGCACATTTTTGGACTCTTTTGAGAAGAATTTGTTGAGTTAAACATTTTCTTGTAACACACATAATATACTTTGTTCAATTAAACAAATTCTACCAATTCAATTTTTGTTTCTCTAATTAGTGTTACTTTTGAAGTTAAACCATAAATCAAGGCTACTAATAAGTCATGAAAAATCAACATGCATTGCCTAAGTTTCATGCTTGTATTAATTACTTATGCAAAATTGAATGAAATTTCTTTAATAAAGAGAATGTACATTTTAAAAATTCAGTTGAAAAAAGTTGCTCAAGCTTGGAGGACCTATTTCAAATCAAGTTAACATTGGCCGTAACGTTATCATTGCAACTCTCGATACTGGTAATTATTCAGAACTCGATGATTCTTTAACAGATTAAAAAATTACAGGGAGACAGCCATATGAAGTCACAAAATTAATTTTATAGTTAGTCATGTAGCCATAATTGGAAGATATCAATTATAGTATACCACAATCTCTTGTTTTTCCATTCAGGTGATTCCTTTGGTTTCTCTGAACTGAATTGGGTGATATTCTAACTGAGAGCTGATACGTAGATACCATAGTTGATACCAACTAATGATATCGATTTTATTATGCACATTTAGTTGTGTTATTCTGCACGTTATTTGAGTTATTATGCATATTATTTTTTGTACCGAAATAGTTATACATGTTATCGATTTTATTATGTATTTTTAGTGGAGTTATCATGCACATTATTTGAGTTATTATGTACGTTATTTTTTGTATTGAAATAGTTATACATGTTATTTTTTTGTACTGAAATAGTTATAGTATAACATGTATAATAACTCAAATTATGTGCAGGATAACTCAACTAAAGATGCATAATAAAATCGGGTCTTGACATATTTGTGGAATGAAGATTCTGAGTTGGTTGTACCAGTGCTGGATGCAGTGTCTGATCTGAACATTGACGAGCAGCTGCAAGAACTGCTAAATTGGTAGAATTTGCAATTTTGTATTCTGAGTTGGTTGTATCCTTACCTTTAATTTCATTGATTGCTAAATTTTGTATTCTCTGAATATTATTGAATTTGCAATTTTGCTATGTAATTATAATTGGTAGAATGTTATGTGATTCTAATTTTAACTTAGGAATTAGATTGACTGTAAACTGAATTTCAATATTTTGTATAAAAAAATAATTTGATTTTATATATTGGTTCTGACACTTTCTGCAACTGTACATGTTGTACAGTTGTAGATCTGATTTTTTTTTAAATTTTTTTTTTCAACTTATTAGACATTAAAACTTTTAGCACCTCTCTCTTTTTACCTCGGTAGTATATCCAGAGTTAAAATTTTTTTATAAATCCGGGTTTAAAGTCTCCTTTTGCAGTAGTGATTAGAGGATTATTTCCGTAGAAACATTTACGTGACTAAGTTTAGAGAAATGATTATTTATGTGGTGCTAAAATGAAAAAAATAGTATTTGTATAGAGAGCAGTTATGTGGAAGTTTACCGTGACCATTCCACGAAAATTACCACTTTTCTGTAGTTATTCCACGAAAAAACACTTCTTTCTTCCACAATAATATCAACAGTTCACTAGCGATAACTCAAAGTGTTACAAGTGCGTGTTCAAGGTTTTGGCCGTTTGTTAATAACATGTCAACACTTCCAAAAATTGTATATCATGTTTGCACATCAAATGTTGACACTTAACAATCAAGCACTTGTATTAATACACTAGCTACATCATTAATTGTACTAATTTAATCAAATTGACAGGATTAAGGAAAATGTTCAGCTGATCCCAACTTCGATACCGTCATCGATACCCACTGGACATGTTCAGTTGAGTTCCAACGAAAATTTGTTTTACTTATGATGCATGCTGTTTTTGTTATTATGCATGTTGTTTTTATTATACGGCATCTAATAACATGCATAACAGTCAAATATTTATGATTTATATGCTAAGTTCATTATGTTTTTTTGTTTTACTTATGATTTATTATGTTTTCGTTATTATGCACGATGTTTTTGTTATTATGCATGTTATTTGTTTTATTTTGCATGTTAATTACTTGCATAATAACATAAAACAACATAAAACAACATGCATAATAACTAGATCAAATTTTCAAAATAAATGCAACTGGATTCGTCCAGTCGGCTTCGATGAGCGTAGAGATCCGCGTCGGTGAGCGTAGCGACATTCGTTTTCAGTGGAGCGTCCGGTCAATTATATGCATAATAACAAAAACAATATGCATAATACAAAAAACAACATGCATCATAATAAAAACAACATACAAACTGAACTCAACTGAATATGTCATGTTGGTATCGATGAAGATATCAATGAAGGTATCAATATATCAACTCCCGAGGATTAAAATTTTAGTTTGAACTTCATTTATGGAATTATTTTTATTTTAGATTTAATGTATATTTGTAGGAAAAAAAATTGGATATCAAAGATAGCTACACTAGATACTCCGACTCACTCTGAATTATTAGATTAAATACATCAAAATTTGCATTATAGATCAACATCGAACGGTTAAGAGTAATTCGAAATATCTAGTGTTCTTATTTTTATTTTTGATATATCAAGTTTTTCTCTTGAAATTAAATAACATTCGGCTATATACCTATATAAACCAAACCGAACAACGAATGATAATACACCATTTATTAACCTCATATATTCTTACCATTCATAAAAAAAAATTAATATGCCTTTAACGAGTGGAGTACGGTACCACCTGAATTGACATTAGCGGCGTATCCTAGCTCATGCAACTATGCAAGACAGAGACATATCAAGATGTCACATTTATAAAAAAAAAATAAGAGAAAAGAAACTCTAGCTAGACGTCACATAACAAATGGCTTGACAATATAGGAACATTCAAAGAGCAAACATATTTTTCAATCAAATCAAAACACAATAGGTATATATTCACACCAATTAAAACATTCAAATAGCAAGAACATTTGCAATATAATTCAAACCACAAACCATGTGAATAACAGATTATATTCACACGGTAATTAAAACATCCAAACATGAAGAACATTTGCAATCAAATAACATCATACACTTTCTTCAAAAAAAAAAACAAAAAACATAATACACGGTGTCATGTATTGTTATTTTATTAAAGCTGGGAATTTACTGAAGCTGTAAATCACAACCGAATGAAAAAACCTTCAGAAATCCAGAAAATCCAATATTAATATAAGAGTTCACACAGCTGTGAAGAATTCAGCAGCATATAGATGGAAGGTCGCGACGCTTGCCCCCGCCACACGAAACCGCCTGCTCCGGTTTCCTCCCAAAAATGGCGCTCCTGAAAATCAGAAACCCGACCGTATGTCCAAAGCATGCTGCTATGAAGATACCTCCGTTGAACGACATGACAGCAAGCATGAGGAGGTTCATAAGTCCGACTCTAAACGCGTGCATTGCTGTCTGTGCCAAGCGGCCCTTCTTGTCTGTCAGCCTGTCGACGCGGTAGTTCATGATCATCTCAGATACTGCGGCCAATAGAAAGATGACGATCAGTGCCACGACGTACATGCCTCGGTTGTCACCAGGCCAGTCGGTGAAAAGGACCTCTGACTTTCTGCCCCAGAAGAAGGTCATGGCAGTGTAGTGCTTCTTCTTCATCGGAGGTGGCGGTGACATATTCATTGGTGGGGAAGGATTGAAGGAAGGAGACGTGTGCTTCTGATGGTTAATTTCCTGATGATATCAATATTGAATTTGATAGGATATAAGGCGTGTGATACTGTGTTGTTTCTTGGGGGGTATATAGAGTAAGAATAATGGGAGAAGGAATCAATGGAACATTTAATTCTCCGTTTTGATAGTACTTTATTTGAAGTTCTGAAACTTGAATACTCATTTTGTATACATGTACTATGTAGTACGAGTTTTACAGGGAAGTACAAGTGTCTCATGAGGATAAAGGTTGACTTCATATCATAGAGTTATTAAAAATAAAAAAAAGCATATGTACAATTCCATTAATTTATCTAATGGTACTTCTGTTTGTGCGTCGAGTCGTTGAAACAACTTATTTCGAAAATAGACTGCGTACAAAGATCTCAAATGACTCAAACCTTTTCAGATTTCGTACAAACGAAAGCTACGTGCGTACAAAGACCTCAAATGACTCGAACCTTTTCGAATCTCGCACGTACACTGAGCTGTCCTTTATTTTTGTTTGCGCAGTGTGGTTGATTTTTTACTGCTACTGATTAACATTAGCTGCATTCCATCGATTTTAGCACTTAGCACAGTCATTTAACACAGTATTTATGCTTAAACGAGATTTTTGCTCCTCCAGTTAACAAATAGACTCGAAAATAATGGTTTGCAATCTGTTGACTGAGCCAAAAAAAACTCGTTTAAGCGTAAATTTCTCCTCCGGTAGATCATTAGAAAATTTTGTAAATATATATATATCCTCGGAAGGGTTCGAGCAGTTAAAGTTTGTTTCTAAAAGGTTCAATTAAAATCATAAAAGAGAAGAACTACCAACTATAATATTAAGGAAGTTAAAGCAGAAATGCTGATAAAATCAAAGTTTTGATATTGTTTGGCAGGATTTCATATAAAGACTTCAATATTACACATATATTCCACTCAAATTTCATAATTAAATATTTATTCATTTAAAACAAAAAAAATTCATTATTATTATAATATATTACCTTAATGCCAATTGTATACATTAATCAAATTTCCATTATACCTTCAAATTAAAAAAAAACAAATTTATTTATGTTATGCGTCAAGTGCGTTGCACATAAGTATAGAACCATGCAACAATTGTCTATGCTTGTGACTGAACCTTAGTACAACTTCCATTTGACAATAATTAACTCAATGCCTTGAAAATAATTTGTTTAGTCCAAATCTATTCCCTCAACACTCCTATTCAACCCATATCGAAATAACACAACATTCCTATTGGAACCATAATAACAACAACCATATGCAACTTAGTAGAACTAGCTATCCAATTTCAACTATTTCAATTCACCAAGAATAATTTTTATAGTCAATACAAAGATGGAGTTTGCCAGTATCAGGTCAGTACAAAAGATAGATCCAAATTCAAGTTAGCACCATGAGCGGGGAGCGTGACAAGAAAGAAGAAAGGCAAGAAATTGCAGAGTTAGCGTCAAAATATATCATCACACAACTTATAATTGTCGAAATTGAAAATAATGATATAATCGTTAGCTTTTTTGTTTCACACCGCTTCCTCTCTCCCTATTAATATTTTAGAGTATTAATTATCATGTCCCTACTGATTGTTCATACAACAAACACTACCACAAAATACGTTTGTTGAGACGGATATTTGTGCACATACGGACGGTTAAGTCCGTTGAAATTGGATAGCTAGTTCTACTAAGTTGCATATGGTTGTTGTTATTATGGTTCCAATAGGAATGTTGTGTTATTTCGATATGGGATGAATGTAAGTGGTGAGGGAATAGATTTGGACTAAACAAATTATTTTCAAGGTATTGAGTTAATTATTGTCAAATGAAAGTTGTACTAAGGTTCAGTCACAAGCATAGACAATTGTTGCATGGTTCTATATTTATGTGCAACGCACTTGATGCATAACAAAAATAAATTTATTTTTTTAATTCGAGGTTTAATGGGAATTTGATTATGTATACAATTGGCATTAAGGTAATATATTATAACAATAATGAATTTTTTGTGCTTTAAATGAATAAATATTTAATTATGAAATTTGAGTGAGATAAATTTGTAATATTGAAGTCTTTATATGAAATCCCGCCAAACAATATCAAAACTTTGATTTTATCAGCATTTCTACTTTAACTTCCTTAAAATTATAGTTGGTGGTTCTTCTCTTCTATGATTTTACTTGAACCTTTTAGAAACAAACTTTAACTGCTCGGACTCTTTCGAGGATATATGTAATGTATAAAATTTTCTAATGATCTACCGGAGGAGGAATTTACGCTTAAACGAGTTTTTTTTGGCTCAGTCAACAGATTGCAAACCATTATTTTCGAGTCTATTTGTTAACTGGAGGAGCAAAAACCTCGTTTAAGCATAAATACTATGTTAAATGGTTGTACTAAGTGCTAAAATCGTTGGAATGCAGCTAATGTTAATCAGAATCAGTAAAAAATCAACAACACTCCACAAACAAAAATAAAGGACACTTCATTGCACGTAGATTTCGTTTGTGCGGGATCTGAAGAGGTTCGAGTCATTTGAGGTTTTTGTATGGGAATAGAGATCTTCTACCGCGCAGCATCGCCACTGTGTGTGCTGTGCAGAAAATCAAGATCTTTGATTTGCATCAAAATTCGTGCAAGTTAAACTTTATAATATCAGACTTCTCTGAATCAAATCTGAGCTGTCCGTAGCTCACAGCGCAGTAAATCTGAGCCGTTATTCGATGCTCCGCGGTAGAAAATTAGCTTCCTTTGTATGGAGTCCATTTCTGAAAGAAACTGTTTTAACGTCTCGACGCACAAATAGAAGTACCAATAGATAAATTAATGGAATTGTACATATGCTTTTTTAATTTTTAATAACTCTATAATATGAAGTCAACCTTTATCCTCATGAGAAACTTGTACTTCCCTATAAAGTCGCATAGTACATGTATACAAAATGAGTATTCAAGTTTCAGAACTTCAAATAAAGTACAATCAAAACGGAGAATTAAATGTTCCATTGATTCCTTCTCCCATTATTCTTACTCATATATACCCCCCAAGAAACAACACAGTATCACACGCCTTATTTTCTCTCTGGCCGACCTGTTAAATTCAATATTGATATCATCAGGAAATTAACCATCAGAAGCAAACGTCTCCTTCCTTCCCCACCAATGAATATGTCCCCGCCATCTCCGATGGCTCCGATGGCTCCGATGAAGAAGAAGCGCTACACTTCCATGAGCTTCTTCTGGGGCAGAAAGGCAGAGGTCCTTTTCACCGACTGGCCTGGTGACAACCGAGGGATGTACGCCCTGGCGCTGATCGTCACATTTCTATTGGCCGTAGTATCTGAGATGATCATGAACTACCGCGTCGATAGGCTGACACACAAGAAGGGCTTCTTGGCACAGACAGCAGTGCACACGTTGAGAGTCGGACTTATGTACCTCCTCATGCTTGTTGTCATGTCGTTCAACGGAGGCATCTTCATAGCAGCATGCTTGGGACATGCGGTCGGGTTTCTGATTTTCAGGAGCGCCATTTTTGCGAGGCAACCGGAGAAGGCGGTTTCGTGTGGCGGGGGCAAGTGTCGCGACCTTCCATCTACAAGCTGCTGAATTCTTCACTGCGGTGTGAACTCTTATATTAATATTGAATTTTCTGGATTTCTGAAGGTTTATTTATTCGGTTGTGATTTACAGCTTCAGTAAATCCCCTGCTTTAATAAAATAACAATACATGACACCGTGTATTATGTTTTTTTTTGTTTTTTGAAGAAAGTGTATGATGTTATTTGATTTCAAATGTGCTTGATGTTTGGATGTTTTAATTACCGTGTGAATATTATATGTTATTCACATGGTTTGTGGTTTGAATTATATTGCAAATGTTCTTGCTATTTGAATGTTTTAATTGGTGTGAATATATACCTATTGTGTTTTGATTTGATTGCAAAAATATGTTTGCTCTTTGAGTGTTCCTATATTGTCAAGCCATTTGTTATTGACGTCTAGCTAGAAGTTTTTTTATTAATAGAAATTATATAAATAAAAGATAATAAAACAGAAATAGTGGATGAAAAGCAGTAAATTTAGAAAGGATCATGATTGGCAACACATGGATATAGACAAGGACGCTATTGCCAATCCCGTCCTATACTAAATCTGGCGGTTGGATTTCAAATGGCATAAATACTATAGGATGTTGTTCGGTGCAGCGTCCTTAATGAAAAACCTATAAATGACGGTGTTCGATGCAGCGTCCTATATATTTCCTCTACAAATCCTCCGGCCTCCCCTCTCCCCTCTATCCCTTTTCCATTTTTTCTCCAATTTCATATCTAAGGTTTTGTGTCACAAAAAAAAAATATTTGTGAATTTGTTAAGATTTTGTTGTAGAAAACTTGAAAAAGAATGTGGAAATAGAAGATTATGTTCAGATCTTCTTTTTTTGAAGGTAATTTTTTTTGTATTTTGATTAAATTTGAATTTTAGCTTTAAAATTAGAAAAATATTGATAATTACTTAGAAAATGTTGGTAATATACTCCAAATTAGATGAAAAATGATACATGCATTCTTGATATATTATAGTACAAATAAGATTGAATATTTTTGTAATTTACCAAAAATATAGGGTAATTTTGCAAATTTTTAAAGAATTGCAAATGTTGTGCCAATTTGTAGTGAATAAAATGGATGAAGGTTATTCACAAGTATTATTTCTACCGATGGAGCAACATAGATCCTCCCAAATTCCAAATAAGGTAGTGTAAAAATACAATTTAATTTAGTTATCAAGTATATTCTTAATTTTAATTGTTGTTTGTATGCGTGACAGCGTGAGTTGTAAACATATGTATTGAAATATAGGAGGATTTTGTTATGAGAGGACACACACACCTGTATGGCATGCAATACCATCCAAGAATGGCTCCTGCTTTAAAACGATTAGGTCTGTATCAATTGGCAAAGATCTGTAATGATCGCAAACTAAAATTAGATGGAGTCATGATATGTGCTTTGGTTGAGCGATGGAGACCAGAGACTTGTACCTTTCATCTTAAAGTCGGTGAGATGACAGTTACTTTGGAGGATGCTAGTTGCTTGTGGGGACTATCTATTCGAGGTAATTTGAAATAATACGTATTTTATACATACTATCTATTCGAGTTAATTTGTGAAATTTATTTACTCACACTTGTCTAATTGGCATGTTTGCCCATCACTGGACATAGTGATGACGAGTGGAGCGGTCTAGTTTATGATTGTCTGGGAGTTGATCCGGCATTTCCAGATGGTCCGCCGGATTCTGGACCTTGAAAGTACAAGATCACTAATCGCGGCAAAGAGAACGATCTGAGATAATCCGGGTAAATGAAATTAAAACCTCATTCTTTATTTATATAAAATACAATAATCGTGCTTAACTCTAATTATACTTACCATTATATCAAATATCATTTGAGATTAGCTTGGTTGCGGAGTACATTTGCAATGTTACCAGACGATGCAGATGATGAGACGGCAGCACAGTACACCCGAGCATATTGCCTCGATTTGCTCGGCTCGGTCATGTTTCCCGACACAAGCGGAGCCGGAGTACCTGCCATGTTTCTCCAGTTTCTACACAATTTGGAGGATCCACTTGAGTACAATTGGGGCGGTGTAGTACTCGCTTGCTTATATCGTGAGTTATCTCGTGCTTGCTTAGCGAGTACTGATTCTTTGACGGGTCCTATGTTGCTACTACAGTTGTGGTCATGGACTCGACTATCACCCGGGCGTCCAGCTCCTCGATCTGTTCACTCTCCCTTTGGAGGTAATTTCCTTACACGGCAATAATTATTTTTTCACTCTCCCTCGACTATAGGCATGTACCCGGTTCTAGGAGAAATTCTGGTATAGACTGGTCTGTAGAGCATGGACAGTATGTAGGTACTCCGCTATCATGGTTGAGGAGCAGAGACCATGGGATGAGAGTGTGATGATTCACTACATGTATTGGTACCATTCGACATGTATGTATACTCTCTTCTATCAGCATGATAGTGACGAGATTCTAGCACAACCACTACCTCCACCGGCCGGAGATGTTGCCACCTTAGGGTACCAAGCTGATGGCCACAAGTACAGACGCGTGGTACATTTTATTAACAATAAGATCACTAACAGAATGGCGTGCGTTGATAGTGTCATTGACATGCACACTTCGATCACTAACAGAATGACGTGCATTGATAGTGTCATTGACATCATGATGAGTAGATCGATCACCATAGGATCCGCTAACGGAATGACGTGCAGAATGTTGTGCACCTGTTCAAAAAATACTCCTATAAAATGAATAATCAAAATAAACAATCAAGTCATAAAGATATTATACCACATCGTCGTATACGTCCCTCCATCTCATCCATCACCATTGGGATTCTTTTATGTTTCCTCCTGCCTTTGTTGATTTTGGTTGGATCTGGCCTTATGATAGGTCCACGATAAAGGGACCAATCTCGTTCATTACCAAATCCGACGAATACTCCAGACCACGTATTAGTGTAGTTGTCTATGTTGTAGTATTGATTTATGTAATCCTTCGGGTCGACATTTTTAAATGATAACACTGCTAAGACGTGATTGCATGGAATACCAGTTAGTTGTGGTTTTTGGCATTGACATGTGGGTGTCCCTCCAGATGAAAATGACACTTCGTATTTCACCTCTCCCCAATGTCCTTGAAATTTAATATAAGTTAGAACAATATTTCAGGAATTGTAGGATTAGAGCTATTCGTAATACATACCCTTGCGATTACACCATTTTTCACAAGAACGTCGTACTTATTTTCAAAATGTCTCTCCCAAATCATCGGTGTGACTTCATGCGTTCTCCCCTTATCTCCCTTCTTTTCAAGGTATTTGTCACCCTTTCAGAGAACAACAAGCCTCTTTGCTGCCATTCTGAAGCGACTGTTCTTCTAACAACAAACCATTCGACGCATTTGTAAAATGTGCGCTCTACAAGTACGCACACAGGGAGTTGTCTTGCGACTCTAAAAATATTATTTAGTGACTCTGACCCATTGCTTGTCATTATACCCCATCTATGTAAACCACCATCTTCACATTGAGCCCACTTATGTAGAACTAACGGTTCATTCTCTTTATCACGATCTGTACCGGTCTTCATGATGTAGTCATGGACAACTGCATTCTTTCTTCGAATTCGCTGCATTCCCCCATTAAATCTCCAGGGTTTTTTCTTTTAACTGTCCACTTGAAAATTCCTTTCAACGTTTTGTCGTGACATTTCTTCCACATATTCTGAGTGATGTGTTGAGCGCAAAATCGATGAACAACTTCACCATTTCGTTCACACCATCCTAAATTAGATTGATCATATACTGATTTTATACCAACAGCTTGATCCGATATGACGCATATCTGACCATGTCCAACAACCTCTGTGCGTGCATGAGCTAGGATACGCCGCTAGAGTTTATATAATTACCTCATTATTATCTTTTATTTATATAATTTATATTAATAAAAAAAACTGTCTAGCTAGAGTTCTTTCTTTTCTCTTTTTTTTTTGATAAATGTGACGTCTTGATATGTCTCTATCTTGCATGAGCTAGGATACGCCGCTAATGCCAATTTAGGTGGTACCGTACCGAATGAGATCTTCTATCGCGCAACAAAAATACTGTGTGTGCTACGCAACAAATTTTAATGTTTGATTTGCATCGAGATTCGTGCAAGTTAAACTTTAGAATATCAGATCTTTCTGAATTAAATTTGGGCCGTCCGTGACCTACATCACAGAAAAATCTGAACTGTTCAATTCTGCTACGCGCGCGGCAAAAGAACTGTTTTGATACCGTACTCCAGTCGGTAAAGGCATATTATATTTTTTCCTTCTTTTTTATGAATGGTAATAATATATGAGGCACATTAAGAGCACTGGTCTTTCACTCTTTCTGGCCATAAATGGCATATTATCATGCATTGTTTGGTTTGGTTAATATAGGTTTATAGCCGAATGTTATTTAATTTCAACGGAAAAACTTGATATATCAAAAATAAAAATAAGTACACTAGATACTTCATTCTGAACTACTCGATGTCGATCACTACTACAGAAAGAGACTTTAAAATCGAACCTTTTAAATCAGACAAGTATTTAAAATCGAACACTTACATACCTTCGGTGTTAAAAGGTCTTTAAAATCGGACAGTAGCAAGAGGGCCAGTTTTAAAGAGATTTTTAACATCAGACGAAGCTTTAAAATCGGACGGAAAGAGGGGTCCGGTGGTAAAAATCTCTTTAAAACCGGCCCTCTTGCTACTGTCCGGTTTTAAAGACCTTTTAACACCGGAAGTCTTACAGGGTCCGGTTTGAAAAGATTTTTCACGGATCAACCTTTGCTTCCTCAATCTGCATCGTCCATTTGAAATCAATCCAACACTCATTAACCATTCAAATAATTCCCACGGATTGCTTCATTTTTTTCCCTCTCCCATCTCTATATAACCTCTTTAATTTTCATTTCATCTCTCATTTTTCTCTATCTCTCAACAATCAAAATCATACTTGGAAAAACCCTTCTAATAATTAGTGGAGATTTGAAGATTTGAATAGTTGATGAAGATTTATTTTGAAGAATATTGAAGAAGAGATTCGAAAAAGATTTAATCGAAGATTTCATTTTTTCTTCATATTATTTAATCTGTATTGAAATTAACAAATATTCATTCTAATAATTTTAGCTTTACAAAATATGTGAAATTAGATGACTTTTCATTAAACAAAATAATATCTTAGGTCATTCTTAGAACAAATTTTAAAATTTTACGTTATTTATAAAATTATATTCAAGATCATTTTTTGAAAATTTTAATAATTCTAGGTCATTTTGAAAAAAAGAATTGAAAATCCTAGCGGACAGCATGCAATGCTTAAAAATTGAAAATTATCCTTTAAAACTGGACATAAACACTGAGTCCGGTTTTAAAGGGTCCTTTAAAAGTGGACGGGAATTTAGGGTCCGGTGTAAATGAGGCCTTTAAAAATGGGTTCGGTTTTAAAAATGTTTTTAATAGCGGACCACAATGTTTGAGTCCGGTTTTAAAGGTCCAACCTTTTAAACCGGACCATTGTAACTTTTAACAACCATTCCAATAACAATGACTCTATGTCCGATTTTAAAAGTCATTTTGGTCCGCTTCTAAAGGTTGAATCTGTAGTAGTGGATCTATAATGTAAATCTTGATGTATGATTCAGAGTGAGTCGGAGTATCAAGTGTATTTATCTTTGATATGTAAATTTTTTCCTACAAATGTACATTAAATCTAAAATAAAATTAATTCCAAAACTGAAGTTCAAACTAACAATACTACAGAAAGAGTCTTTAAAATCGACCATTTTAAACCAGAGTTGGATTTAAGAACATTAACTTTCCTTCGGTTTTAAAAGGTCTTTTAAACCGGACAGTAACAAGAGGGCCGATTTTAAAGAGGTTTTTAAACACCAGACGGTGCTTTAAAACCGGACGGAATGAGGGGTCCGATTTTAAAGGTGATGTTTTAAAACTGGACGGAAGGAGGGGTCCGATTTTAAAAGCCTATAAAAGCGGATGGCTAGAACAGTTCGATTTTAAAAGGTTATTTAATACCAGAAGTCTTGCAGGGTCCGGTATTAAAAACTTTCCCACGGATCGATCCATGCTTCTTTAATCTGCATCGTCCATTTGAAATCAATCCAACGCTCATTAATTTCCATGGATTGCTCCCTTCTTTTCTCTCTCCCATCTCTATATAATCTCTTTAATTTTCATTTCATCTCTCTTTTCTCTCTATCTCTCAACAATCAAAATCATACTTGGAAAAATCCTTCTAATAATTAGTGGAGATTTGAAGATTTGAATAGTTGATGAAGATTTATTTTGAAGAATATTGAAGAAGAGATTCGAAGAAGATTTAATTTTTTTTTCATATTATTTAATCTTTGTTGAAATTAACAAATATTCATTCTAATAATTTTAGCTTTACAAAATATGTGAAATTAGATGATTTTTCATTAAACAAAATAATATCTTAGGTCATTCTTAGAACAAATTTTAAAATTTTAGGTTATTTATAAAATTATATTCAAGATCGTTTTTAGACAAAATTAAAATTCTAGGTCATTTTGAAAATCCTAACGGACAACAATGTTTAAAAATTGAAAATATATATGAACCCTTTAAACCGAACAAAAACAATGAGTTCGATTTTAAAGGGTCCTTTAAAAGCGGACAACAATTCAGGGGCCGGTGTAAATGAAGCCTTTAAAACCGTACGAAAATAATGGATTCGGTGTTAAAAATATTTTTAATAGCGGACAACAATGTTTGAGTCCGATTTTAAAGGTTCAACCTTTTAAACCATACCATTGTAACTTTTAACAAACCTTCCAATTATAGCGGCTCTATGTTCGATTGTAAAAGTCATTTTGGTCTGGTCCTAAAGGTTGAATCTGTAGGAGTGTAAAATTTTAATCCTGTCAATTTGATTAAATTAGTACAATTAATGATGTAGCTAGTGTATTAATTAATACAAGTGCTTGGTTGTTAAGTGCAACATTTGATGTGCATACATGATATACATGATATATACATGATATATGGATTTGGTTGTTAAATTAGTACAAAATTGATGGCGGCTACGGATCCCTCCTCATATATATATATATATATATATATGTTTGGAAGTGTTGACGTGCTATTAACAAATGGCAAAAACCTTGAACATGCTCTTGTAACACTTTGTGTTATACGGGTTCGTGTTCGCACGTGTCAATACTTGTTATCCACGCTGCTTAAAAAATATCTATAATTAACCTGTTTCAAATTTGAAGATTCAACTGTTTTTCTTGAAAAAGTATGATTCTATTTTTTTTAATCTGAATCGTCGATTGTAATCAACGAATCAAATTAACTAAAAACTTGCACTCTCAGTCAAGATCCGTCCGTTCGTTTTGATCTAATGATTCATAATAAAATAGTAGGACCCTATTTTTCCTCAAAATAATAGTAGATTTGGACTCGTACATTTATGGCATCTCTTCTTTCAAAATTTGCATTCGAATTTGGATACTAATGATGAGGTTGCAGATTACCATTTGATTATGCACTCATGATTTAAATCATTGGATCAATTAATTGCATTATATTTCTTCTTAATCTCCATTCAAAGAGAAAAAAATAAATAACTAAATTGTAAGGAGAGAATGTTATTTAATGATCTAATGATTTAAATCATGAATGCACGATACTCATGAGTGTATCTAACTCTAACACGATACATAGAAAATGAGATTTGGTGCCGCCCAACTAGCGCGCTATATCTTCTGTGGGCCGGTCGATTTTTTGGATTGCTTTGAAATTTGTCTCAATATTTAAAAACCCTCCTGATTATCATGACATGCATGCATTCAATTCACAATTTCACAAAGCAATTAACACTAATGAATTGAAATAGAGAGAAAAGGAAGAGAGTGGCTCAATCAAGTGTTGACGGAGTTCGACTTGTACAACGGCCATGCCTACGTCTCCAGGTCCTCGACGCTCCCGCTTCTTGCGGTAACAAGCCCGGTCCGGTCCGCTAAATAACAACTTGCTTGTTTAATGTACAACTTTAGAATTGGAGCTCTCTTACACATAGTATCGGTGGAGCTGCCAACCCTAACATGTCGTCGAACTCTATCTCGCTTACACACGCCGGTGAAGAATTGAGCCGACTATCTTGAGCTCACTTACACACACCGGTGGTGCTCAAGACTACACACACACTCACAATCAAATAGACAATTTGCTAATTGGATGAAAAACAAAGATAATCACTCAAACAAACTAACTCTCTATAATCTCTAGATTAGATTTAGCTAATTAAACTTGGAATTAAGAGCAAAGATTTGGCTATAGGTATAAAGCTCAAGGTTGCTGTAATGGTGTTGATTGAATATAATAGTACAACAGAAACAATTGTTAGAGAAGAAAGGTTTATATAGGGTTCAATCCTGGTCAAAGCATTTCTGCGAAACATAGCGTTATAACGCTATTTGTGTAATTCATAGCGTTATAGCGCTATCTTAGGTGTTGACAAATAATGTGACCGTTGGATTTTGATCATACAATTTTTACATAACGTTATAACACTATTTCATGTGTTAATCATAGCGTTATAACGCTAAGTCAGGCCAGGACCACAATTTTGATCGTTGAGAATTTTATCTAGTGTTATACGCTATTTTTGGCGTTATAACGCTATCCCAAATTCACACAGAAAATTCTTGTACTTAGCCAAATTTTGGCTCATACTTACTATGGCGTTATAACAGCAGACTTGACGTTATAACGCCAAGTTCTCTGGATTTTGGCTTTGATTATTTTACTACTAATTCAAATTATGTTATTGATCAAATAAAGTTTATAGTCATCAACATAAATAATATTTAAGACATTTTCTTGATATTTTGAAATTTATTTTGTTCAATTTCTATTTTTAAATTCATTTTGAACATTGCACCATTCTAGCGTTATAACGCTAGGTCATATCGATTTCAATACTTGGCCATATTTTACCATTTTGGATATGTAGCGTTATAACACTGGATTTAACGTTATAACGCTATTACCTGTTTGGTTTGGATTTTCTTGCTCTTTTTATTCCCAAATTTAAATAAACTAGAATCTAATTGAACTAAACAAGTCTTCATCTTGATGTTGATATTCTAATCTTTCTCTTAGTTCATGCTTGATTGTCTTGAGCTTCAAACGGCCATAACTTTTGACTCGTAACTCTGATTCAACGTTCTTCATAGTGTTGGAAAGCTCATAACGAAATCTACGGCCGATATCGGGCTTGCCTGTACTGGATCACTTTTTGGCCCATCGGAGATTGTTTGAAGCTTCAAAACTTCTTTTGAAGATTTTCTACAAAAGTTCTCAAAAGACAAAACTTCGTAAAATTCAAGATCGTTTTGCAAATCAACAAATACAAGACATTGTTTGAGCGAACGCATTCTAACTCTAATGGTGATACTAACATCTCAGGTAGTCATACTAACTCCTCTGGTTGTCATACTAACATCTCAATTGGTCATACTAACTCCTCTGATGGTCATACTAACCTCTCATGTGGTAATACTAGCGATGTTTTTCAACCACTCATTGATGTTTTTCAATGTTTTCATCAATTCATTGATGCAAACCTGACATTAATCAATGATTTTCATCGATTCATCGATGCAAAATAACATTTCATCGATGTTTTTCACCAACTCATCAATGCAAAGCATTGATTCAACGATGTTTTTTTTATTTTTTCATCGATAAAGAAAAAAAGAAAAAGAAAGATGAAATATGCAGTTAGGAGAGAAAGAAATAAGTTAAAAAAATGAATAAGACAAAATAAGACTAAGACAAAAGAGGAAGAAGAGTGGAGATGAGAGGTTAGATTCGAAATTC
>CAXKVX010002054.1:0-70963 GCA_964058865.1 Eleocharis quinqueflora | reverse complement strand
GATCTCATTAAGTGATCCTTTTTTGTCGACAATGTGCTAGTGGTCTCTAATAGAAAAGAGAAGACAGAGAGAAATGATAGAAAGAGTTATCTTGTTTTTCATTAACTCTATGCTTACATTGTACAAGAGTATTTATAGCGAATCAATTCTACTAGCTCAGTAACTAAAACAATATCATTCTTAACAGAAACATTAATTGGTAACTAACAGTAATTAGAATCATTGGTATTCTGTTATAGATTCTATGTATCTATATTATAACAGAATCGGTTGTGACAGCCTTGCCTGAGGTTGTAACCATTTGCTTCAGCTGTTGTTGGTCTTGTGTGCCAATGCTCTGATACTGACAATGTCTTTATTTCAATATACCCCCTCAAGTCAATGTGATGGTACACACATAGAGCTCGTCATGTAGTACCTGGAATCGAGGTAAAGGTAGTGGTTTCGTCATGACATCTGTCAGTTGGTCATTGGAGCATAGAAACTGAACTTTCAATTGATTGGAAGCCACTTTTTCTCGAACAAAATGATAATCAATCTCAACGTGCTTCGTGCTAGCATGAAACATTGGGTTTGCTGCCAAGAATGTAGCTTAGATGTGGTCACACCATAGAGTTGGAACAAATTGTGATTGAACTTGGATTTCCTGAAGCATATATTGCAACCACAAAATTTCTGTACAGGTTAACGCTAAACTCCTATACTCTGCTTCAGTGCTTGAGCGAGAGATTGTCAGTTATTTGTTTGCACACCATGATACAAGGTTTGAGCCCAGATAAATGCAATATCTTGAAGTAGAGTGTTAATCACCAGTACTGCCTGTCCAGTCTGCATCCCTGTAGGCGTTGATTTGAATTGGTGAATTTTTATGAACTTGGAGGCCATAAGTCATTGTCCCAGCAACTTAACGTAGAATGCGTTTCACTACACTCCAGTAGCTTCAGTTGGTTGGTGCATGAATTTGAAGGCCTTGTTTACAGAGAAGGCAATATTGGATCTTGTTAGTGTGGCATATTGTAGTACTCTCACAATATTGCGATATAAATGTGGATCCTTGCAAGGTTGGCTTCCACCTTGAGTAAGACTGGTTCCAGAAGCCATGATTTGGTATTAAGCATATTAGCCCTTTTTTGAAGATCAGCGACATACTTTGTTCGAGAGAGAAATAGTCCATCTGAATTGATTTTTGCTTCAATACCCAGAAAGAAGTGAATGTCTCCTAAATTCCTGATGGCAAATTGCATTTTCAATTTAGCTAGCATTGTTCAAAATGACCCAAGTGACTTCATGTAATGATTATGTCATCGATATAGACTAATACTAGGAGTGTATGGTCTTGACAGTAAGAGAAGAATAGAGAGGGATAAAAAAAAGAGACTTTGAAGCCTAGTTGTAGAAGGTTGGTACTCAACTTCTCAAACCATGCATGGGACGCCTGTTTAAGTCCATATAACGACTTGTGTAATAGGCAAACATATTCTGGATTAGGAGTAGTTTGTAGTAGATTGGAGTTTTCGGCGTCTTCCGTTTTGCTGTATCTTCTTTGATTTCTTTTCTTTTCTTTATAGGAATAGTTTGTAATTGATTGGCGAGGGTCGAATGCACGTTCTTTGGTGGGGTCTTTCTCTTCTATATGTACTTTTTTTTCTTTTGCTTTCGTTGTCTCTTTGTAAATAGACGCTGGTATTAATAAAATGACTTTTGGATATATGTGTATTGTGTACAATTGTGTGTGTGTTGTTCCTTTTATTTAAATAGATTTAGCTACCTTGTCTATTATTATATTATTTAAATTAAGCCTTTCATGTACTTGTTGGATATATGTGTATTGTGTACAATTGTGTCTATTATTATATTATTTAAATTAAGCCTTTCAGAGTGTATTTTGTGTTGTTTTCTGGAAAATCTAGAGAACAAAATCGAATTGACAGGATGTCTTGCGACCGCAATGACTCTGAAAAATGGTACACACATTGAATTAATAGGTTTATTGTGCCATTTTTTCAGAAATTATTTTTCTGTTAATTAGGAGTAGCTGTAAATTAATTGTAATTTAGGATATATATATATAATTAAGTTATATATAATTACAATTAATTTTGCTATAAAATTACTACTATTTATTTTAATATAGAATTTGGATAATATATATAATTAGTGTTAATACTAATAAAAGACAAGATAAAATTGCAAAATTCTAAAAGGATTCAATTTAAGATTAAAATGTGGTATTAATAAATATTTAGTAATTTTCTAAAGGTCTTAATAAATACTAAATATGTATAAAGTCTATATTTTGTAATATATATATATATATATATATATATATGAGCATGGCTAAAATAATATGCATAGTACACCCCATTTTGTACTATGCATATAGATATAGGCCATTAAATTGAGATTTAAGTTGCTCAATAAATTCTTCATATGAAAATATTGTAGGAAATTAAATTTCGTGATTTTTAGAGCTTTCTAGCTATTTTTTAAATATTTTTTAAAAACAGTCCAGATTTAATACTACAAAAGTGCCATTTCTGGGCTGTTTTTAAAAAATATTTAAAAAATAGTAAGAAAGGTCTAAAAATCACGAAATTTTATTTCCAACAAGATTTTGATATGAAGAATTTATTGAGCAACTTAAATATCAATTTAATGACCAAATTAAATACAAATGGGCGCATAGTACGTTATGTGGTGTACTATGCATATTATTTTAGCCATGCTCTATATATATATATATATATATATATATTATATATATATGTATTTTATTAACAAATAGAAAAATTGGTTAATTCTAATTTAAAGCCCCTATTAGTTGATAAAACAATATATGTATATTATGAACGAGTAGACCTTTTTAGGATACGTCCAATATAGACATTTACACGATTTTAATCTATTTAAAGGCAATTAGGAATACATGCTGCATTTTGTTAATCGATCTTGTTCGCTTTCGAACACCATCGCTAAAGTTGCAAACAAGATGTCCCATGAAAGTTAAAAGGACGTGCCGGCAAGACCAGCAAAATGTCTCATTTGTACTTGTGCATAACACCAAAATACCTAAGAGTATTAACCGCTTCCATCAGAGTCCCATGCTGGATAATATTGTTGGTTAAAATGAAATTAATGGATACATTTTGGAGTTCTTTTTGTCAAGGTCTTTAAATAGACTTTTAAATTGTGATTAAGGAATGTGATGCATAAACTGATATTTCGCTTGTTTTTTCTAAAATTTTCCAGACAATTTGGCAATGATGAATCATATTTCGTCCTTGAATGTAGGCAAATTTTAAGATATGGGAATCAAAACTTAGACTGTTTCTGGGGATGACGAAGTATGATAGGGCACTACATTATGACCGCCCTATACCAGCTAGAAAGGAGCCCACCACTCCTGAAAAGGCTGACATGAAGGATTGTGACCATAACGAAATGATGTGTCTCATGATCATGAAAATGACAACCCATGAAACTCTCCAAGGTTGTGTACCCGACCAAGATTCTGGTGCTAACCAGTACCTCAGTGCTTTGGAGGAGAAGTTTGCCGTGAGTAAAATGACACAAATACGTACACTCATGACCAAACTTCACACTCTCAAGTACAAAGGGAAAACTGGGATTATGAAGCACATCACTGAAATGATCAAGCTCTAATGTGCGCTTCTCTTGCACGAGTTCAATTTCTTTGATGATTTTCTAATTGAGTACATCTTCATGTCTCTTCCTCCCTCCGTTAGTCAATTTGACAAGATTTACAACTGTCTGAAGGAAAAATGGACAGTGGCTGAGCTTGAATCTCAGCTGGTACAGGAGGAGGATAGGCAGAAGTTAGCCAAGGGAGAGGAGACTCATGTTGTAACACCCGATCCCAAGAAAAAGAAGCATAAGAACAATAAGGGAAAATAGCCCATTAAGAAAGCTGCAGAAAATAAGAAGTAGAAAGTTGACAATACTCCCGAGAAATCAAGAGATAAGATGATCTGTCACTTTTGCAAGAAGCCGGGGCACATCAAGATACATTGTACAACCTACGCTTCGTGGTTGAAAAAGAAAGGTATGTGTCATGACTTAGTTTGTTCTGAAGTTAATTTAAGTACAATATCAAAATATACTTGGTGATTAGACTCAGGTGTAACATCTAACATCAGCATATCTATGCATGATTGCCTACACCTTCGAAAGCCAAATCAAGTTGAACACTATATTTATGTGGGAGATGGCAGGAAGGTTGAAGTTGAAGGCATAGGAAAATTTAGATTGTTGTGTAGGACTGATTTCTATTTGTATTTTGATGCATTAGTTGTTCCATCCTTTCGAAGGAACCTAATTTTTATTTCCTATTTGGACACGAATAGTTTTGTATGTAATTTGATAATGGAAATTTTAGTTTGTCTCAAAATTCAAAACAAATTGTTTCTGGCTCTCTATCTTCTTATGACAATCTTAATTTTCTTGAAATTGACACTTCACATTGAGAAGCCTTATGTATTGATACTAGAAAACGAAAATTAACTAATGAGAATTCAGCGACATAATGGCACAAACGTTTCGGACATATTTCTATTCAAAGAATCCAATGACTTGTGTGTGATGATATTCTCACACCTTTAGACTTTGCAAATTCCGAAGAATGTGTAAGTTGTATAAAGAGAAAACAAACTAATAAATGCAAGTATGATGCCAAAATGTGTAATGATCCCTTAGAATTGATACATATCGATATCCGTGGTCTTTTTCCAAAGGCTACAAGAAATGATCATCGATATTTTATTAGTCATAGATGATCCTTCAAAATATGGACACATCTACTTGATTAAAGAAAAGGCTGAAGCACTAGACGTGTTCCAAAGTTATAAAGCGAAAGTTGAGTTACAACTTAACAAACGCATCAAAGCCGTCAGATCTGATCGTGGTGGTCAGGGGCAGATGTAGCCTATACCAGGGGGCAAGTGCCATGTATATTTGCAAAATTATTTAGTGTATTTGTACAATTTGTCAATTTTTTTTGCAAAATAACCATGTATATTTGAAAATCTGTGTTATTTTGCCCCCTGGAAAAAATTATAGATCTTGCCCCATCCTTACAGAAATCCTAGATCTGCCCTTGGAGGTGGTGAATACTTCGGCATATATGATGATTCAGGAGAACAACGTTCGGGACCTTTCGTAAAATACTTAGAGGAATGAGGAATTGTGCCACAATATACATTGCCAGGCTCGCCTGCAATGAATGGTGTTGTTGAAAGGCGCAATCACACCCTCAAAGACATGCTGAGAAGTATGATTGCTCATACAACTCTATCAGAAAGTTTGTGGGGAGAAGCCTTAAAGACTGCAACTTATATACTCAACAGAGTTCCAACTAAAGCAACTAACAAAACCCCATTTGAGATTTGGTTTGGGTGCAACCCTAGTCTAAATCATTTTCGTATTTGGGGATGTCCAACAGAAGCAAGGCCTATAGGTCGACAAAAAAGAAACTGGATGAATGAACTGTCAGTTGTTATTTTGTTGGATACCCTGAAAGATCTCGAGGATATAAATTCTATAATTCAACAGAACATAGGATATTCGAGTCAGGAAAAGCAAATTTTTTTGAGGATAATGAGTTTGTGGGAGGGGGGGATATGATCATGGATGACATTTTCGAGGAAGAG
This sequence comes from Eleocharis quinqueflora, assembly GCA_964058865.1. NCBI lineage: Eukaryota > Viridiplantae > Streptophyta > Magnoliopsida > Poales > Cyperaceae > Eleocharis > Eleocharis quinqueflora. Next base: position 65,297 of record CAXKVX010002054.1, on the reverse strand, counting down.
AGGGATAATGACACTTCGGACCTTCGTTCGGACTTTGTCACTATTCCAATACTAATAAATCCTGAAAATGCAGCTCATATCAATAGGCAAACTACACTCCCTACTCAAATTTCGCAGGATAACATGAATACAAATGGACCCAAATCTATACCAAATAACGACATTGTCATGGACGATGTCAATGGCCCAAAGCCTGTGGGAGATTCGGAAGTTGGTAATGATGTTCTTGATGTTGGAAATGGGGGGCTTAATTTTAACTTTTAAGCAATTCTAAGAATTTTTCATACTTTTCTTCTTTGATTTTTGCATTCAAGTCCCTACACAATTCTCAAAATGCGAAAGCTTTGTAAAATTCAAGTTTGTTTTTCAAATCGACAAATACATAGAAATTGTTTGATTCAGCACATGAAACTGCTCCTCAAGAAATTACAAAACCAGTACAAATAAGAAGATCCACTAGAGAGAACATATACATTGGAAGATTTGATTATCTTCAAGAACATGAATTTGACATAAGCATGTTTGAAAATGACCCAAGAGACATCAAACAAGCTATGAAAAGTTCTAACTCTCAAAAGTAGATTGACGCGATGAATGAAGAGATGAAATAATGAATGACAATGATGTGTGGGATATTGTTCCATTTCTTAAGGACAAGAAAACTATTGATTGTAAGTGGATTTTCAAAATCAAACGGGATTCTAAAAGCAATGTTGAGAAATATAAAGCATGTCTTGTCACTAAAGGTTTCACACAGAAGAAGGCATTGATTACAATGAAACCTTCTCTTCAGTTTCATCAAAGGATTCGTTAAGAATCATATTGGAACTGGTAGCGCATTATAACTTGGAGCTCCACCAAATGGATGTAAAGACAACTTTTTTCAATGGTGACATTGAGGAAACTATCTACATGAGACAACCTGAAAACTTTATGGTAGGTGACCCAAAGTCTATGGTACGCCAACTTAAGAAATCCATTTATGGGCTCAAGCAAGCATCTCGATAATGGTATTTAAAGTTTCACAACATAGTTAGCTCATACGGTATCAAGTCTAACTTAGTTGATGAATGCATATACCTTAAGTTCAATGGGAGCAAGTTCACATTTATGGTCTTGTATGTTGATGACATACTACTGGCAAATAACGATAAGGACATGTTGCATCAAACCAAGAACTTTCTATTTAGAAACTTTGAGATGAAAGATCTGTTGCATTAAGCTCATCTCTTGTTTGATCATTTGCAAAATAAATAAGTACTAACCTTGCACATGAGTTTTGGTGAAGATGCAGGTTAAAATAGGTACATACTGATGTCATACATGCTCAAACAATGCTTAAACATACCCTAGACAAGTCAAGACATGCTCAAGACATCAAGAAATGACTTCATAGTGCCAAATAGAGCACAACGTTACCATAACGCTCCAGAACCTATCACAACAGGTCAACAACCCATCATAACGGGTATCCAACTCACAATGGGTCAGGAGGAGAGAGAGGTAGCAACAACAAGATTTTCTCGACCACAACGTTACTGTAACGCTCGTCCAAGGCGTTACAACGTCCAAGGCGTTACACGTTACTGTCCCCAGGCGTTATAACGTGTTCCACCATGCGTTTAGAGCTGCTGTAACGCTACAGTTAAAATTGGAGATTTCAAGATCCCAAGAAGTGCCCAGCCTATATAACTGATGCAGAAACGAACCAACAGGGTATCAAACACCCCCCATAAGCTTCCAAGCATCAAATTGAGCACAACAAAGAGCCTAATTCAATTCTCCTCCAGATACCTAACCTAGAGAGCATTAGGATAGCTTCTATTGTCTTATTGTCCATTCAAGAATAAATCCTTAGCTACATTTTAGTCTTTGGTGCATCACATTTGTGTTGTCAAGTGGTACATCCTTTTATCCTTCATTGTTTTGTCAATCAAACCTTTAACCGTGTGGTGTGGTGTTGCCCTACATTGGTATAGGAGACAAAGATTGATTTACTTGTTTAAAATAAGTCAAAGATTGGGTCCGCACTTTGTAAAGAACACGCGTTTTATAGTGAAATCGGCCCGAATGAAATATTTGGTTCCGAGAGATCCGTGGATGTAGACCTAATTGATTGATAGGTCGAACCACGTTACATAGCGTGTTATCTTTGTTCTCGATTGCTCTCTCTTCACTCTCTCTCTTTTCTTTACTTTGCTCTTTGTTGATTTGTGATTTGCTCTATTACTTCTAGAAATTGATTGCTTTTAATTCTTGGTTAGGTGATTAAGGTATAAAAATTTTTAATTTGAAATTGTTGATTGAAAATGCTTCCACCTAGTAATTTGATCTTAGTCTTGTGCTTTAAGTCCCAATCCTAATTCTAACTATTGGTATCAGAACCCACAGGTTCATACCAAGGTAAGCACCAAATTCTTGTTAGTTCTTGATTTTGTGAAATATGGCTCAATTGAAATTTGTGAAAGAACCCCCAGTCTTTGGAGTAGGTTGCAAGAACTTTTCATTTTGGAAAAAGGTGTATGGTAAACTATCTAAGCTTGCTTGAACTTTGGAAAATAGTTGAAGATGATTTGATACCAAAGTACAAGTTAGATGGTGTTACCCTTACAGAAGAGTCTAAAGAACTTAAGTACACTAATGATAATACTATGAACACCATCTTAAGTTCAATTCATGAGTCAATCACTTTATCTCTCACACATTCCTCTAATGACAAGAAAATATGGAATGCCTTGTTCTTTAGGTATGAAGGGAACGAACTTATCTAAAAGACTCGAAATGTTGGATGAGCAACAAAGTAAGAAAATATGAAGTTTGAAGAGAACAAGTCCTTTGAAAGTCTTTACCATAGACTCGTATATTTAAGAAATGAATTCGTTGAAGTAGGATCTAACATTTGTGATGAAGATTTTATAGGTAAACTTTTGAGGATGGTTTCCAAGAAGCCCGTTGGGATGGTGTCATGAGCTCTATAGAAGCTTTACAAGCTAAATGACTTACCTATCAATCCGAAGAGGTGTACGCATAACTTTGCTCACATGAGAAGAATCACAAGGAAGTAAAGTGCACAACCTCAACCAAAACTTTGGCCTTACCTGGTCAATCTTCATTTAATCCACCATATAAATTCGAGGCAAGTGAAGTCATCTACCAAAATCTTCATCAAGTTCTCTAAAAGGACAAGGACATTCTTATCATGCTAGTGAAAGGAGGAATAAGATTCGAAAGGAAAGTAAATGAGGAGAGATTAGCTCAAGGCAACAAAATTGTATGCCTATCTTGCAACAAGGAAGGTCATAGCATTCAAAATTGCTATGTGATCTTTACTCAAAGAAGAAGACCACAAGAGGAAGATTTAAGAAGACTAACAAGAGAGCTATGCAAGCAATTTGGCTAAGCGAGTCCGAAGAAAGTGAAGACGAGGAAGAAGAAGTAAACCTCGAGGGAGGAGATGTTGACAACAAGTTAGCCCTTATAGGAAAGGAACAAGGGATGACGGAACTGGAGAAGATTCACATTTTGAAGCAAATGGCTCAAGTTAAGGACGATTATGCAAAAGAACAAGAAGAAGCTCTAACGAGAGGTGAATTCCCAAGAGTAGTCGCTACCAACAAGATAGAACAACCTCCAGTACTCACAAAGATGGATGGTGCTAAGCAAATCGAGAAACCTTTGAGTCTTGCTAAAGTGAATGATCAAGCACAAAAGATAACAACTCAATCAAAGGCCAAAGCTACAAGCACTCAAGAATTGGAGGCCCCTAGCCGAGCTAATACGGTAGTCTTTGATTTTTCTAAATTTAATCATGACATTAGTGACGATGAGTCTTGTGACTTGAATGAAAGACAAGAATCTTTCAATGTGACCAAACTTAAAGAATTACTTGTTGAGTGTAAAAAGTCTTTAGATGTTAAGGATGCTATGATTGATGATCTCAAATCAAAGATTGAAATGCTACAAAATTGGATTAATGACATTGAGACCAAAGTCAATTTGGAAAAAGAAAAGGAATTAAAAGAAGCACATTCTTAGACTTCTAAATTTGTTAAGTTTGTTAAGTCTTCAAACAATGACACTAAAATTGAATATGACAAGATGTATGTTGGTCAAGGTCCACATGATAAGATCGGTCTTGAATTTGTAAAAGAACAACATCCTGGAATTGAAAAGCAATCTTAGACTAATGACAAACAAATTCAAGCTAAGAATAATGCTTACAAGTATGATAAAAGATACAATAAGAAGACCAAGTTTACCAAACCTAATTCTAGAATGGTGGTACACAAATCTAGAGGTAGAAATTATTAAAGGATTATCAACCAACGTAAAGCTCAACCACCAAAGTTCAATTAATTTAAGATCTTGAAAACTTAACAATCTATTACAATTCTTAGCAATAACAAGTTAAGAACAACACAAGTAATCTTTTAAGAAAGTAAAAGAGAGAAAGATAAAGTTGACATAATTTGTAAGTTCAGCATTTGCCTACGTCCACGGATCCTCCGGTGCCACCTCCGAATCGAATACACTATAGCAAAAAATATTTACTCAAGACTTATCTAAAAAGTCAAAATTTTCACCATCCTCACTAGAAACTTGTACGAGTATACAAAAAGAATCTTCCACGAATCAAACTAAAACAAATTCATTGAAGGATTATATATATATATATAACCGGGCTATGGTGCTTGATCAAGCACTAAGGGATCGATACTTGATTATCAAATCACACAAACGAGCGATTATAATTTCGATTTATCATGCTTCATAATTTCTATATCAAAATCTTGTGGGATACCAAAATTTTCTATTTTTAGAATTTTGTAAGTATTTATTTTGGATTTTTCAAAATGACTAAAAAATAGTAATAAAAATAATCAGCTTATACATAAAGTTGGTCACTCTAAAAAATCCAAAACAAATACTTACAAGATTCAAAGAATAAAAAATTTTGGTATCCCATAAGATTTTGATACAAAGAAATTATTGAGCTTGATAAATCGAAATTTTAACCGTCCGTTTGTGAGATTTGATGATCAAGCACCGACTCCTTGGTGCTTGATCAAGCACCATAGCCCAGTTATATATATATATATGTCATTAAAAAAGTGATCGAAGGATTAACTTAGTTCTTTTGTGCAAATGAAAGTTTAAACTTTAAAGATCCATTTCTCTTTTTTTAGTGGAAAATTTGAGGACAACAACTTGTATTTTCCTGAAACAAATGTAGAAATACTATTTATATGCCAACTCAATCTAAATATGCCGATGATCATGATGTCATATTGTATATATAATTTCCATTTTAAACGAGAGGAAAGACAAACAGCCGTAATGGAGGGCCATAACAGAACCTTTTTTGTTTGAGCTCGGAACAATACCATGTGAACCGCATGACAAAATGTCGTCCTATTAAAATATGCTCTGCAATTCATTTTATTCAGTGTACCAGCGAAAACGAAAATTTTGAACTATACAGATTTATGTCTGGTAACAACGACTTTTTTTTTAATTTAACAAATAAAAAACTAAGTTAAAATTCCACAAAATATAAAGTCTTCATTGATTGATTATGTAGAAATCTTATACCGATTTCTAAATCTAAGATCTACTCTAGAGAATTATAAATTGAGCGGAAGCGTACCTTATTCATATTAATAGATGAATATTTGAATATCATACCCAATGCACGTGTGCACAATCGGTTGCTTGTTGGTCTTCCGGAGAAAACACGATTCCGTTGAACGCTAGTCCCTTAAGTACAACACATCGTTCTTCTTCTAGACCCGATGGAGAGATCAAGAAGAACGGTGGCTATAATTCCTTACGCATAAATCCGAAAACTAAGAGAATCACTCTATCTCACAATAATACCATAGAGAAGAAAGAGATGAGCTTGAGAGAGTAATATTGTGGAGAGATCAAGAATCCAGAAAAAATCATTTGTGTAGAGGCATATTTTCTTATTCTTTCTGTATTTAAATTTTAATGACAATAATATGTAGAGATGAAAAGGTGCATGCATAAAGGCGTACATATCTCTCTACATCAATTACCAATTAATAATTAGTTAATACCAATTAACTAGGGAGAGAATAGGTCACCGGTGAGCAAATTAAAAGGGCACCATTCTTATTAATTGGTAATTTGATTTTATGTTGCATATCAATTATTGTAAATCATACAATTGATCTATAATTACATAAACATTATAAGTGTATAATCTCTCTCAAGCATATCCAAATTAAACATCTCTAGTAACGGGTATATTCTGAATGAGGTTATGTGCCAATAAATCGTGTTCTCCGAGGACTAATAGCGATATAAATATTGCACTGTAATTTATTTCAATTTAGACCATCACTAAATAATAAATTATCAATTTGCATTCTACACATCTAAGACCCACATTCATGATACATATCACTTGATAATATTGTAATCACTTTTGAATCAAGTGTTCAATTAATTTGACAGTCCATAATATAATATATAATTATATCACATATTTGCCCATATGTTGGAATAAATTCCAACAATCTCCCACTTGGGCTATATGTGTAACTTGATTATTATATATTAATCTTAACTGAATTGAGTACTCAATTTTGCTATCGCTACCTTATGTGTCATCAACCAATTCCGTCCATCAATTATATTAACAAAGGACTTAAGCAACAGTCGCCACATTTGTATCGTGACAAAACCAACATAAATCACATTATTAACATAACTGAATGACATGAATCATGAAGTGGATGTGTAGCATGGAAATTACACGAAATGTGATCTCACGTGTCTACTTCCAACTTAGTCACCCGCTTAAATTTGAGATCAATCATAATGAATTCAGAATGTGAATAACCTTTAACCTTATTTCTACAGAAATATCCTTAAACCTGAAATATTGAAAATCTGAAAACCATAAATGTCATTCAAGCCTAATCACAAACTCCCACTAAAACCAAATATCCTTATATAACTGAATATCTTAAATTGACATGACATCCATACGAACAACATGCTCATTAAAACCTTTTGGATGTCAATCCCTTAATATGTGGATCCACAAATATGGAGTTTGTATTGAATATGCTTGATAGACGTCTATCCATTCTGAATCTTTTCTTGTAACCATAACTTGATCTCAAATTTTAGGTGTTGTATTGAAGCTTCTATACATATAACTCAAATAATTTGTCAAAATTGTATCAACATAAATATTTTCAATTCGAACAAATTATATGCAATATTCTTATGAAATTATCTAAATATATTTAATTTATAGTGCTCGTTAAACACTTCTTGAATGATCCTTATTCATGATCATATATTATTGCAATTTGATTCTTTCATTTTTTTTCTTTTACTCTTATAAGAGGTACCTTAGACCGTACTCTTATTGAAGAATCAATCTTTAATGCAAATATATGATCAATGACTTTAAGAATTTTAATAAATTCTTTTTCATTCCTCAAAGTATAAATTTATGTAATATATAATCCTCATGCTAGAATAATCCTTTACTTAATATTTCTAACCAAATTGAGAACAACGATCAAATACTACATACTCACCTAATTTATTCAATATAACAATAAATTTGAATAAAGGTAAACCTTAATACAATATACCATATTTTATTAATAAATTGCCTTGAGCAAAATATTATATTTCATGATATTTTGACATGGTAATCAAGTGCTGATAATAAATTAACATGTCGATCACTTAACCTTCCTTTGGGCCGATTAAATTTATCACATGTAAAACCAAATAATTATCGCTGCACTTATTACTCTAAAATATACATGCATTACTTAATTAATATTGATCTTCCTTTGGGCCGATCAAATATTCACACTTATTGCATGTACAAAATAAAATCCTTTTATATTTTAAAATAAAATCAACTCCGTCAAGATAGCTCACTTTGGTGAGATGTTGATGAAATCAATTCACTTTAAAATATATACTAATGCAGTACCTTTATTCAGATTTAAAATTATATTCCAATACTAAATTATAACTTAAAAATATACAAAATTAAATATTAAATTTATATAAAGGCAAAATCCATCAACTAAATACCCTCTAACAAACAAGTGCTATTTGGAGTCAGTTGTTGTCTTTAGGTACTTAGGCGTAGCAAACAAGTGTAACGGCTTAGAGCATATCAATTAGCCAACCTTCCTTTGGGCCGATTAACTAATCATACACAAATCTTAATAATCATTACCCACTTATTACTACATACATGAAACATGTAATCTAAAAATTGATGTCCTTCCTTTGTGCCGGTGCCATTAATTTTTCTATTACATGCACATACCTTTGTATAAATTAATAAATAATTAATTATATAGATATGAGAGCTTACTTTGGTAAGGTGATATCTTAATTAATTATTCACTAAAATATATCCATTTTAATTGCCTTTAATTTTTTTTTAAAATTTTTTTTAATATTATCCGAATTTATGACTTAATAATTTAGAATCCATTCAAAACTTGATTTGAAAATCAATTTCAATGTATCCAAATTTGATTTTCATTTTTCTTTATGGATTCTTATTAGTCATAATTTCCAAATTTGAAACAATAAAAATAATATGGTTTTTAACTTAAAACCTGAAACCATACTTATTTTAATAAATCACATTGAGGCTTAAAACCAACAATTGTTGAAATTCATCCGAAACCATGACAATTTCGACCTAATATTTAAGTGCGCCGGGTGAAACACCTTAATTAATTAGTGCAATTCAGTCTAGTGATCTTAATTCTTAACAATCTGTATAATTCTAAAGGGAAAACAATTGCACATATTACATATGTTTTGGCGCACAAATACCATATACCAAACAACGCATTATATATACTTGTCCCAAAAGCCGGTAAAATACAAAGCCCATAAGGTAAGACACATGCACCAATTCATTTCAATTGATTATTTAATCTATTGACAGATGCTTGTTACAAAATATAATTTGCGTTTACTAACCATACAAGTCAACAGATTTAATTTGGCGCAATATACAAAGATCAATCAACTGATTAAATTTTGGATACATAATAACTTAATTGGTGCAAATATTAATTAATGGATCATTGGTCAAGGAACATAATTAAGTTGAATAACCAATTAAGCGCACAACAGAATTGCAAAATAAATCAATCATGAATTGCGCACAACATTCAAGAATTTAAGAAGTCTCTCTGTATTACTTAATATAAATTAATTCAAAGATATATATGACTACTTTATCATTCACAAATCAACCAATTTTGAGCAAAACATAAAATTTAATTGACTAGTGTTGTTCAGTTAACCATTGACAACAAATTAAAATTTGCACAGTAAGGCCGGCTTTGGCGCATAATCAAAATATGCGAACAAAACTATAGTTTTTACTGCATTCTAAATTGTTCATCTAGAGCAAGCTCTGATACCAATTGTATTACATCCATACTTATTTTATTAATTATATCATATATTTGCTCATATGTTGAAATAAATTCCAACAGATACCACATTTGATATCGAATATCGATACTGATGTTATTGTGCACATTTAGTTGAGTTATTATACATATTATTTTAGTTATTATGCATGTAGTTTTTTTTGTACTGAAATAATTATACATGTTATTTTTTGTATTGAAATAGTTATACATGCTATTTGAATTATTATGCATAATTTTTTTCAGTACAAAAATAACATGAAATAACATGCATAATAATTCAAATAATGTGCATAATAACTCAACTAAATGTGCATAATAACATCGGTATCGATAATCGGTATCAAATATGGTATCTACATAATATTTTCCTTTGCCTTTTATGAAAATTTTCTATTTTCTAAAATAATACTTGAAGTGTACATTTATATAAATATCTTCTGAACTTTTGATATTAATATAAAATAGCACATTTATTTTTTTTTCAAAAAAATACTTTCTAATTTCTATTTTTCAAAATTTTCACGTTATCTTACAAAATTGAAGAAGAAAAAAAAAATGCTTTGAACACACATTGAGACATTGTCCGCACATGCTCGCTCGGACTCATGTTATAATTCGTGTCGTGTGCACCATTCGAAAACATTAAATAGGTCATGTCACACTGTGGGAAAAAGCGGCTTCCACATCTCATATTTTGGGACTTGTATATAGATTATCTTTCGTTGTAAATAAGAGGATTACAAAAGATAAATTAAAACTCGTCGTAAATATAGGAGGCACAATCCGTTTTTTTCAGTCAATTTACACCACTTCTTATTATTTAATAACAAACGTGAAAGATTAAATATTTTTTACTCGTGAGGGCCTTTATAACTTGATACCCGTGTAATATATACTCTAAATTATATTTTTTTTGTAATATCCGTCGTAGAACAACATAGTTTTTAGAAATTTTTTGCTGCTTACGTGCTAGTAGTTTGCAGTAGAATAAATGAGAAAAAGAAAGAACTATATTACAAAAAAGGGAAGAAAAGAACATAAGCCCCGTGTATGAGCTTGTGGCTCCTTCTGTTGACTGTGTAGGTGATGTATAGTGGCATCATTTGTGTTAATTAAGGTGTTTCCAATGCTCTAGTTCCATTAGGATTTCTCTAACGATGTCAGTTACCAGTCGTTACTCATCAGCGAATATCCATCTGCATCGTTCTCTCCAAAGCACCCGGCTCGTGGCTGCCTCAAGGGTACCCCATTTAGTCGTGGCTTGGTGCGTGCGAAGTGAAGCAGATTCATGGGTTGTGAATCGGTGCCTCGATGTGAGGTCGTTTCCTCAGCTTGCATACACAGATGGTAGATGTTCGGTATAATCCAACCCCATTTGATTAAGTTATCAGTCGTATTAAGAATGTTCTTGAGGACCATCCACGCAAAGATTAGTGCTCTTGGTGGAGCTGATATCTTCCAAACACTTTTTATGTATGTTTCTGGAGGTGGTGAATTGATAAGGAATTGATAAGGAATTGAGGTGAGGAGTTCAGATTTGTGGTGGTTGATCTTTAATTATGAGATTGCAGCAAAGACATTGAGGATTAGATTGATCAGTTTTAGTTGTTAGTGCTGCAGTTGCAAGATGAGCAAGGTGTTGTCTGCATAGGTTAGACATATTTTACACCCCTGAAATGGAATATTTACTCATCTCATCTAGCATTTTAGGTAGTAGATTGTACAAGTTCGGTCCATCAAGCAACAATAGTATTTAAAAAAGATAAAACGAGAATACATAGTCATATAACTTACGTTGGAGACAACTGAGTAACTGGACAAGGCATCATATGACAAAAGTAGAACTTCAGTATACTATTTCTGAACTATTCTCTCATATTAATATGTATTTCACGAAATTCAAGGTGAGGCAATTGCCTATTTGTGATTCAATTCAATATAGCTTTGCCTTTGAATCCATCAGAGCGGTTTGAAATCACAATATATTAATCACCTTAGCCATGTAGGAACTTTTTGACAAGATTAATATAACACCTGCATGTCCGGATTATCTGACATGATATTAATTTTACCAATAATTCTTAATAACATATTTTAATCCTCAATTCTTAATCCGCACTACGAAATCACCCACTAAATAATTTGCTTTAAAGCAGGTGAAAGTCGTCATGAAAATATCAAATCTTCCTGCAAACATGAGCCGATATCGTTTAGTTGTTTTCTAGTAGGAAAATTTTAATATCATAATATGTATGGGCTGAACCTGAACTCTTTTATTTCTAAAAAAAGGCCCAATTAAAGGTACAACCTTTTACCCAAGTCGATCCTGTCTATGAGGCTGCACCTGAACTATTTTTTCATCGTTTCATAGTGGATTAAGGTAAAGTAATGGATGGCAAACAGGAAAGATTACTTCTTTTTTCTTCTTCTTTTTTTTATGTTAAGCTCTATGTCTGTTAATTGCGCATGATGCAAACTATTGTCATGAAAATAACAGAGCACATTGTTATTTTCAGTCCAAATTTCAATGAAGCTGAGTTGACATGATGTATTAGTGAGATGGGATTCCAATTATGAATTTTACAACCCAACAAGTCATCTTAAATATAATTGTCATCAGCTAAAGTTTCTAGAAATCACTGATTTTTGGGAGTCAATTTTAATTATATGATGGAAGTTACAAATTTTTCTAGAGTGAAGAAAATGATTGAGAGCAAAGGCTCATCTTCTCATTAACCAATTGCATATCACTACTTGGTTCAATATCAACCATTCAATCTTCTATGCTAGCTTGTTTTTAGCTGTCTAGCTCAATCGAGACAAGAAGCACTGTCGATCGTGCCAGTTGCAACAACTATTCCTATGCATTCTTTATGAACTTTAATACACAGTACAGAAATTAATACAGCATTCTTCGTAGGTTTCTGATTGTATGTTCTCAGTTGGGACCACAGGGGTATAAATGTATAATAATTTGGGGTTCTCTACGTAGTTTTCTGATTCAAGAAAAGATGAATCAGAAAAGATCATACTTTGTGATGATTTGACCAAGTCATTTGCGAAAATCCTGTTATTCTGATTGTGATTGTTTGACAAGAGTAAGTCAGAGAAAAGACTGTATATAACGACTCTTTGATAGAAAGTTTCAATTGAGATACCAATCAACTAGCATCATTGTTCTCGCATAAGCAACAGGTATCTTGGTCTAAGCCAAGTCGTTTTCAGATGGTAGGATTTTGGGTGTTAGAAGAATAAGTCCAGAAAACATTTATGCATATTGAAATTAAAACCAATTTACCCATATATAGAAGTCTCCGACCAATAATATGAGCAGGTATATCTAGTACTGTCGATGATCGATTGTTTAATCGTTTTTCGTTTTATTTCGTGACAAATGAAACAATTACAATCAAACAAATTTCTTTCATTTAAATAACGAAACAATTAACAAAAATATATTGTTTCGTGATCGTTTGTTTCGTAGTTTCGTTTGTGACTGTGCATTGTTAGAAATTATTTGATTTCAGAAAAAAAAAGTAATGCTGAGAGAAGGTTATGAGAGAGGAGATGAAAGGTTGCTTGACTGAGAAGATGACGAATTTGATTCCTATGTATAGTTAGAATTGTTCATCACAGGTTCTTGATTTGCTTTAGTGTGATGAGAGAGAAGATGAATGAAGATCGAAAGGAATGACTTTGATCGTTTTGATTGTTTTTTTTAACGAAACAATTAACGAACAAAATTCTTAATCGTTTATTAAACAAAATTATCAACGAAACTACTCTCTTTTGTGATCGTTTCGCACGTTAGACAGATCTAGATATATCGGGTGAGGTTTATCCGTTGTCGTTCTGGGATGAAATAATTTCTTTATATTATGGGTAATAAGGTGTGAAAGTGTTTGTAAATGTGTTTGAGAAAGATATATACCAATGCGTGCAATAATCAAGAAAAACTTAAATACAAAATATAAACACTAAGTAAAATACAAGACATAATCAACTTAATTATGTAAAAATAAACACCTGAATACAAGATATGAATACATGTGTAAGCATAAATTTCATATTAGTAAAACAACTGCTATCGATCGAAATGAGTTGTATATGTTAGTCATTCAGATTCAACCTTTATATTTTTGTTAGTGATGACTCATTTACTTTCAGTTTTTAACATATAGTTAGTTAGTAGTAGAGGTAGCAGAACTCGATCTGATCGAGAAAATCCGTCCGACCCGATCCAAATCCGATTTGACTCGATTTTTATTGAAGTCAAACTAACCCGAACCCGACACGACCCGACCCGAGACGATCCATAACCCGATTCGAGGCTACACCTGATGACCCGAACCCGACCAGAGACGATCCATAATCCGATTCGAGGCGACACCTGATGACCCGAAATCCGACCCGACCGAGAAGATCCATAACCTGATTTGAGGCGACACCTGATGACCCGAAACTCGACCCGAGAAGATTCATAACCCGATTTGAAGTGACACCTGATGATTCGAAATCCGACCTAGCCCGACCCGAAACAAATCCATAACCCGATTCGAGGCGACACCTAATGACTCGAAACCCGACCCAACCCGACCCGACCCGACCAGAGAAGATCCATAACCCGATTCGAGGCGACACCGGATGATGCAAAACCGCCCAACCCGCAAGAAGGTATTTGTGCTCTTAAAATGCAACGTAAGATGCAAGAAGGTATTTGCGTGATCGTTTCGTGCATTCGACAACGCTGCGTTTAGGGAAAAACTTTTCTTAAGCTTTTAAAGTGCTCGTGAAATGAGTAGACAATCCAAACGCATTCCTCTAACAAATCTGACCCGATGCATTCTTTGACCCGATAAGTCAAGGGAAACTGCAACACGATTTATGTTTGTTTCGGAAGGATTTTTACACGAAATTCAGTCTGTGAAGCTGGAAAAGTGTACCATACTTGTGTTGCAGGTTACTTTTGAACTTGAAACGGGTTAGACGATCTATTACATGTTGTTGTATCATAATTTATCTATAAGCTATTAACAATTTACTTTCAATTTATTTGAATCTTTGACTAAAATTAATATAAGTATCTCACATAGGCATTATATAATTTAGATAAAGTTACGTACAAGATATGTTTTAATAGACTTGTAAAAGTTGATTTTATACACAAGTTAATTATAGGTACATCTTTTATTTATTGTGTTATATATATTTCTAAGTTTATTTTAGCATTTTATTAGATGTTGTAATTATTTTATTATTGTGCACAATAATTTAGTTAAAGTTAAATAGTATGACTTAAAACTCGTAAAATTTTGTTATTAATAAAGATATATTAATCTTCAGTAAAAAATGATCAAAATCATATGCATGTGAAGTGATATATTATAAATTCAACTTACACAAATTTAATATTTATTTTAGATTAAATAATATAGTCAATTTTTAAAAATAATAATGGCAAATTAATAAAGATTTTTAATTGTTCAATGATACGATAAGAGTATAACTGAAAACTAATTTGAGCATTCAATTATGTATTTTTTCAGTACCTAAAAATAAAAATATTTTGCAAGCTATTATGTCATTTAAATTATTAATTAAATTATTACAACAACAACAACACATTTAGTCTCATTTCCCAAACAAGTCGGGATAAGCTAGAAACAAAATCCAATCGAAGATTAGAAGATTACTGACAATGAAATGATTATGATACATAATTATTTTTTCACTAATATAAATGAGATCAAGATTCATTTACTTCAAGAATAATAATAACTAATTCAACGACGCTGACGTTGCCTGAGCCCGAGACTCGATCCAACACTGAGAAACAATGACGATGTCCAACCCGAGACCCGACACGATCCAACACCCTAAGCAATCATTCTCGACTCGACACCCGATGTGAAACTCAAAAAACATCAACGTTGCCCGACCCGATACCCGACCCGACCTGACACCCGAAAAACATCGACTTTGACTGACCCGAGACCCGACCCGATTTCGCCCAACCTGACTCGACACTCGAAAAAAATCTACTTTGCCCAACCCGAGACCCGACCCGATTTCGCCCAACTCGACCTGACACTAGAAAAATATCGACGCTGCCCGACCTGATCTCGCTCGACCCGAACCAACACCCGAAAAACATTGACGTTGCCCGACCCGAGACCCGACCCGAACCGAACCAACACCCGAAAACATCGACGTTGCCCGACTCGAGATCAAACCCAACATCACCCGACCTGACCTAGCACCCGAAAAACGTCGATGTTGGCCGATCCGAGATCACCCGACTGGACCCGCAATCCAAATTTTGAGAAAATCAAACTAACCCGACCCGATCCGGTCCGACCCAAACCCGCCCGACCCACCCGACTTGCCACCTCTAGTTAGCAGGACGGTATCTCAAGTTTTGTTAGTTTCTCCGAAAATATAATTATTAATTTTTGTCGATGTGAGAATTTTGTATTTTGGAATTTGTACGCGAATTACATTTTAGGTGCTATTTATACGTGTTAATTATCTGATCCAACCGTTACGTACCGTCCTCTTTTTATACATCTACTTATTTTTCCTTTTCCTTTTTTATATTTTTGCACATACATTAAATAAGTAGAATTGTATGAAAATGCATTCTACACCGTTTGATGTGATGCTTGTTTCTCTTCTTCATCGTATTTCTTTTTCTATTTCTGTAACAGTAATCATATATGCCCGCAAGCTTGGTTGAAAATTATACAAAGCAGAATTGACAATATCCAACTGCACTTTATTATTTGATAAAGATATTTGGGTCAAGTATGGGAAAATGTCTATACCGTTGAACTATCTCTACCTAGAAGAATTACCATATAACAACATAAACTATTCAATAATGGATGTGTCAACATCTCTTTGAGAGATAATTCAGTATAAATGGGACCCAAATTAGCTAAAGGAAGGGGCTTTTGAGACGTTATCTATGGATGTGTCAACATCTCTTTGCATACGAACACATGTAATTTAGTTCGCTTTTTGTATCAGCATTAAGCTTGTTTTTTGCATGCATTCTTTCTTTCTCAGTTTCTCCTTGTATTCATTAATTGATTTTCCGTTGCTGATAGTACTCTCATCTGGACTGTCCGGCCAGAAACACATCAAAATACTGATACTGACTGTTTATTCCAATGGTATATTGACATTTACTGGTAGACATTACAACAATTTTGATATTTAGGTAAGAGGGTAATGATTTAATGAAAATACGTTCTAAGGAAACAAATAAACTGACAGTTGAAGAAGGTTCACACATGCATAAACAAATAACTAGTAATTACACATACACATGAAAAAGTATAAAATCTCGGTCTCCACAAAAGAGTGAAAGAGCCAGAGAAACAAAGGGCGATTCCTCCGGCGGGGAGGTCACCTCCGACCTCCCCCGCCGCCACCCTCTCTTCCCTTCCCCCTCCCCCCTCCTCCTTTCTTCTCTTTTTTCCCTCTCTTTCTTCTTCTTCTCCTGGTTCCGGGATATTGACGAGATCGATAGATCGAAGGGGTGTGCTGAGATCGTTTGACTGAAGGTAATCGTCACCTGAGATGGTGTTAGATTGATATATATATTTATATATTTATAAATAATATGTATATATATGTATATATTTATGTATATGTATATATATATATATATATATTAGGGGGATCCATGGCCTTCTTCTCGTGGCCTCCTCTTGTAGCATTTTTGCTATTTTTTAGATAGAAATAGAAATGAGATACCGTTATTTATACTGATTAAATACCGTCATTGAAAGATTCACTCTTGTTCTTCATTAGATAAAAATAGTCATCACGACTATAGTCATCCGTGAATGTAATGAAGTATCTAAAACCATCTCATGCACTTGTTCTCATTGGATCACATACATCTGAATGTATTATTTCCAATAAGTCTTTTGTCCTTGTACCTTTCTTCTTGAAAGGTTTCTTGGTCATTTTATCAACTAAGCAAGGTTCTCATGTCTCTATTGCATCGCAATCAAGGAGACAAAGGACATTACTCTCTTGTAATTTCTTAATATGTTTCTCGCTTATATGACCTAGACGATAGTGCCATAAGAGAATATTATTTTCATGAGACACTTTGAGTCTTTTGTTATTGATATTTAAAATATGTTTATTATTCACTTCAAGCAAATATAAGCCATCCTTGACATTAGCATTTGCGTAGAAAATTCCATCTTTCAAGATACTCATACATGAGTTTGTAATTGTAAACACATACTCATCCTTGTCCAAACATGACATAGATATAATGTTTTTACATATAGATGGAACATAATAAACATTATTTAAATTAATTATTAACTACTAGCTAAATGAAGGGAATTGAGCCAATGGCCATCGCTGAGATGCTAACACTATTGGCCACCTTCAAAATGACTTCTCCTTTGTTGAGATGTCTTCTATCCACTAGTGCTTGCATATTTGCACAAATATGAGCACATAATCCAGTATCAATTACTCAATCATAAATAGATGTGGTTAAATTAATTTTCAATAACATAGATATATTTCTTTTGCCTTCGGAGGTGCTCGCTTGAGCTCCTATGTTCCCTTTGTTCTTTTTGGATATCTTGTTATTTTAGGAGATCGCAAGAACATTCTTCTCTCCCTTGTTTCTGTTCATATCATCCTCTGTCTGCTGTAATGTCTGATGGATCTCATCCAAAGTCATTGCTTTCTCATGCAGGAGAAGATGCATGACTACATCTATGTAAGATGGAGGCAATGAACCAAGGATTTTATCCTCAGTCGAGTCAACGTATATTGGAGCATTGAGTTTCTCCAATTTCTCGAGGTAACCCAACATTTTCAACATATGTTGGTTGTCAGAAGATCCTTCCGCTATGTTGCACCTCGTAAGGGTCACATTGATCTTAGAACGCTCTTTACAAGCATTCTCCAAGAAACATTTTGGAGAGACGTTCCATTATCTCTTTTGGAGTATAGTTTATGAACTTTCAAGTAAGTTCAATCGCTATACTTGCCAACATGAGACCTTGAACGCTCAGTTCGTCCTTGCGATACTTTTCAACCGCGACCTTATCCTCGTCAGAGGCTTCTGTATCAAGTACTGGTGCATCATGCTCCAGCACATCTACGAGATCCTCTGACCTAATGATAAGTTGGAGTTTTAGTTCCCAATCAGATAATTGAAACCATTACTCTCCAATGAATATTTCTCAAGTATCGAACGGATAAGTGTATTGTTTGTCATTCTAGAATAAAATAATTAAAGGATTTCATGTTAATATTTATGTAAAACGTGTTTTATGTAATAAAACACATACTACAGTTTAAAGTGTCCATCATGCAGTATATTCGATTTATAAACTCAAGGTAAGTAATCTTTTACTAATCATAACCTTTAGAAATTCTTTGCAATCATTTGCATTTTGTTTCTAAACTTTATGACTCTTGTTGTTTATTAAGAAAAAATTTCTTTCTAAACAATTTTACCAAGACTTCAAGTCTAGATCTTGACTTCTCTTTAAGCAAACTCATTTTATTTGGTCAATATGTTTGGTCATACTATCTCCATAAAATAAATGTACCAAATGCCTCACATATGATTCTTTTATCAATGGCCTGATAATATATCCAAACATATTTCACAATTTCTAAAGATTAAAAATTACACTCTTGCATATTTTAATCCTTATCTTAAAGTGGATAAAATGAGAAGGAAAAATACTTAATTTTTCATTGGACATTCAAATGTGACTATAGTTTGGTAGGTCATGTATTAATACACCCATACCTATCCTAACATATCAAGCATTTGCATAAAAATAACACAATCAAATGTGACTAAAGCATAAAGCATAACACAATCACAAGCATTTGCGATTTTATATGTCTCTACTTCATCTGTTCATCCATCGTCTTGTCTTCTTGCACCGCCGGATGATAATTTGCATAAAAATAAATATGCAACCTCAAATTTTATTTATGAATCCTTTCAAAAAAAAATTGCTAAGTGCAAGTATTAGGAACCCCTCTCATTCTCACAAATGCATATGATGTAAATAAATAAAAATGCATCCTATACATAAATTGCCTTTGTGCCGAATTAATAAACTCTTATTAAAATTGCTTACAATCAAACGATCACATCACAAAAAATTTACATCACACAAGGTATTGGAATGAGACATACAAACTCGATTTCCTGCAAAACAAATGAGAAAAATGCAAACCGATGCACTATTTTGTACCCTTTAATTAATTTCTATTTCTTAAGTAATTGCGGTTCTCTAAATCATTTAAATCCCATAAAAATAATTTATAATCCTCTAACAATTCAAAATAATTTGCACCATAGTTTGAAAATAATCCTTTAATCGTTTAAAGGAAAACACAAACTGTTATCTTTAAAGAAACTGCACAATGTTTTTGTTTTATCTTTATCACAAAAATATGTGATACTTTTGTACAGAGATGTTATATTATTTAAAAACTAGAGTTCATTATCAAAATTTAGAAACTTATTTCATTCAAATACGATAAACCATTTGAGAGAAATCATAATTTTAATCTCAGCAAAATTTGCCGTTGTTGCTGGAAATTCCAGCAGCACAGCTTTTTTATTATTTTTGTTTAGCCTTATAGATCTATCCAAAAACCTTGATCTATAATATTATTTTGTTCTAAACTTCTTCCATCAATGTAAGAATTTTAGAAATCAGAAAAATAATCAACTAGTAAGCCTAGATCAATTTTGCAAAACGATTAAAACTAAACACTAGAACCGCAATACAAAAGAACAATTAATTAAGCATTTGTGTAATGAAAATTACATAATAAAATAGTCCAAATAGCAATAATAAAACCCAAATGCTCTGATACCAATTGTAGGATTTCATGATGCGAATCGGATAAAAATTAAAAAAATTATCCGATAACATCTAGGATCGATTCATTATTGCTAATTTTGCTTCATTTGTTTGCATTACTAATCACAATCATATATGTTCCTACAAGAGGGATTGTGATATCATACCTATGGTCTTTAACGTAGCTCTATTCCTCTTTGGTTCACCTTGAATTCGAAACAAGAACGACATCGAGTTCGTGCTAGAGTCATCTTCGTTAGCTCCTAGCTTTATCGCTCATTAATTACGTAATCGATTGCTTAATCGATAAATATTTAGCAAATCTTTAGATGAAGAGAAAAACTTAGTTGAAGTTGTAACCCTATAATATCTGACTAAATATGATATTTATAGGTTCTAAACATCATATCAAGACTCTTCAAATTCCTGTAGAAATTAAGGCATTAATGAAATTTAAACCGGCACACATCAACTGCTGACATTTCAGCACTAAAACTGTCATAACTTTCTCTGGAGAACTCCAAACGACCTCAAATCTTCACCATTGAATTTTACACTTCAAGGGCTTCAATTTGCATATGTTATTTTTCCATATTGGTTATTGTTTGACCTTTTAAATTCCTGTTAAAAGGAGCCTTAAAATCTGACTCGAATTTGAGGCCATAATTATAGATATCTTCTTTATCTCTTTATTTATTAAATAAATTATATTGGGCTTTGGGCTTTAAATAAATGTATATATCATAATAATATTGTCATATTATTATAATAATATACACTTTTCAATAAATTTATTTTCCCGCTAGGAAGTCACATCACGTGACATAATATTTTAATAATTTCAGTATGTACCTTTATTTCATGCAACATGAAATCTCGTACATAAAAATATATTAAAATATTTATTCTTGTTTCCCGTCCAGTTGGTGTGACCTATGTTGAGGATCTATGTTATGTTGGCAATGGGATAAAATATTTTATTTCATAAACTATAAGCGGTATTCTAGCTATAAATTACAGTTACCCAAATAATACAGATGTTTAGTAAATCTTTACAAAACACGATCCTTCTAGTAATATTATCGTTAACATTACTTGTGTCTATTTCTTGCCTTATGATATTATAATTATTATACAAAGTAGGATTGTGTCATCTTTGTATTATAATTGTTTCTTGGTCTCCATTAAGTAAATTATAAAATTATAACTGCACTTCAGTTATATTGGATCCATTTATAATTCTCCTTTACCAAGGGCCCCATAAAATATCATTTCTCATTATTAATGAGTGGCAATGATGCTCTTGACGTATACCATTTTTCCGCACAAGTTATTTATAAAGGACTATTACTTTTATCACTAAACATTTCATATATTCGTGCTATTAAATGATAATTTTTTATCAACGTTTGCAGAACTACAACGTACTTTTAATCAACACGACAGTCTTATATGGCATATTAGAAGGGATATTATGGTGTCTCGATCTCGAGTAGCATCGTAGTCTACCTTTAGCACTACTGGTAGGACATATAGTCATATTAGAAGCTCTCTAAATGATGATAGAATTGAAGCTTTAATATATTGACAAGATTGATTGTGTGCTTCACTAAACGATACTTATATTTCTTGTTCTCTGCTTTGTTACTTTATCTAATTATCTTTTATAATATGTACTAATGTGTTGTGTATTTTATTGTTTGTTATTTTAGACAATGGTGGAGTACTTTGGTGATGTTATTTGGTCCATTGATGAAGCATCAACAACATATATGATACTAGAGCATGGCTAAAATAATATGCATAGTACACCACATAACGTACTATGCGCCCATTTGTATTTAATTTGGTCATTAAATTGATATTTAAGTTGCTCAATAAATTCTTCATATCAAAATCTTGTAGGAAATAAAATTTCGTGATTTTTAGAGCTTTCTTGCTATTTTTTAAATATTTTTTAAAAACAACCCAGAAATGGCACTTTTGTAGTATTAAATCTGGACTGTTTTTAAAAAATAGCTAGAAAGCTCCAAAAATCACGAAATTTAATTTCCTACAATATTTTCATATGAAGAATTTATTGAGCAACTTAAATCTCAATTTAATGACCTATATCTATATGCATAGTACAAAATGTGGTGTACTATGCATATTATTTTAGCCATGCTCATGATACTATATATGTGGTATTGCTAGTGCAACTTCAAATTAGGGTTGATTGTTGTCGATCATGGTGTTATTCTGATTTTGGTCTGAATTGTGAAATGAATCTACTTTTTGTTGTTGATTTTGCAACTTCTAGGTTTTTTTATGAAGTTTGAACGAAAGTGTCATACTTTAATTAATTTTTTAATGTTGTGATCATTTATTTTATATATTTGAATGTTAGAACTATCAAAATTTCATTCCGTTTGATCGTTAAATTTCTCTATATAGACGCGACTATTATAATTTAATTTTATTTCAAATTTGATCGTTCAATCGTTCCGTAGTACGGAAACGGTCGACGCAACAAAATGCCATGACGTTTCCTAAACAAAACAGAAACGCAAACAAAAAATTTCGTCCTTCAACGAAACAAAAACGAGTGTCTTCAATTTTGTGGTTGTTGACCACGTTAGACACCCCTAAGTGCATGTGAACTTCTCACTTAGCGTGTCATGCATGTGAACTTCTCATCACATAGCGTGCCACTTAAATGTGTTTCGGCCGTGCCATGTTCAAATTCCGTGTATTTTGAGTAGAACATTTTTGGTGATATAATGAAGCACTTATGTTAGAAGTGTCCAAAGTGAAAATCTCATTATAGTAATATGCCCCAATGAAAATTTATATATTTATAAACCCAAATACGAAGATGAAAGCAAATGCGTGAAATATTTGAGGGTTTGTTCAGGATGGATTCCGAATTTTCGTAGGAGGACAAGATTTATAATTTTTTCGAAGGAGCAAAATAAGGAACATTTTTAAATATGCATGGTTATTTTAAAAAAAAATCAAATCGTACAAATATACATAATTATTTTGCAATTTTTTTTCAGAATCGCGGCCTTTTTAATTTCTTAGGTGCAAAGGGCCCTTTTACTTTAGATATTTTTTAGAAAAAGCAGATAATTATGTTAGTTTTCATTTCTTCAGAAAAATCATAAATCTTAGAATAATGTTTCGTAGATACCACATTTGATATTAACTATTGATACTGATTTTATTATGCACATTTAGTTGAGTTATAATGCACATTATTTGAGTTATTATGCATGTTATACCATAACTATTTCAGTACAAAAAATAACATGTATAACTATTTCATTACAAAAAATAACATGCATAATAACTCAAATAATTTGCACGATAACTCAATTAAAGGTGCATAATAAAATCGACAACATGTATAACTATTTCATTACAAAAAATAATATGCATACTAACTCAAATAATGTGCATGATAACTCAACTAAAGGTGCATAATAAAATCGATATCAATAGTTGATATCAAATATGATATCTACGTATCAGCTCCCTAAATCTTATTATACCCACTAAAAATTTACAAACAATCCTATAATGAAAGCAATACGCGTGAATTTCTAGCGCCATTTTTTTAATTTTTAGGTGCAAAAGGTCTCTATCTTCCGCAAAGAGAGAATGTTTTAACAGCATTAGGAAATCTATCTAGTTAGGAAGTAACAGATAATTTTGAATAAATATTCAACATGATAGTTATTTAACGGTTAAATAGAACTAATGGTACACCAATGCACTTTTCCAGAAAAGAAAACAAATATATATTTCAACATGACAGTTTCACAACTTTGTTACAGCATAAAAAATAAACCCTCAGTAGTATCTAGTGTTCTAAATTCATGCTGTTTCGTTTCAAACACGACTTGACACGGCACGAAACAGTTAGTATTTTATTATTTTTATACATGAACAGTATCGTACCGTGTTCCGTGCCGTGTCTTAACCATACCGTGTCCTTATCGTGCCGTGTCGTTTTCAGACACGCAGACACGATTTTGAGAACCCTAACTAGTACCACAAGATAGGGATCATTAATGGGTCGATTTTGGGGTGTGCGTAAAAAGGCTATGGACCTTAAACACCAAAATAGGGACCCAGACAGTACACCAAAGGAAAAGGTAGTCTGGTATGAAAGAGCACAGCAAAAGAAAGCAATGAGAACTGCACGTGGGACCACATTGATGAGGCTTTTTTCCCAAAAGAGACGACCATAACAAATAAATATAAATGATAATAAAGTGACACAGGAGGGGCTAACAAAACAAAAAATTCTCTTGCCACCCATATGAATCTTGACTAATTTGCCAAGTGTATAATTTGTGCCATCTCTTGTAATATTTTAACCAGCTTTTAGACTTCCACTCTGCATTTTAGACTTCGATCAGAAAAATTTAGTCAAATTAATTTGGAGTGAGAGTTGAAGGGAGCATAAAAAGGATTTCTTTCAAGTACTTGCAAGATTTGAGCACAGAAAATGTATTTGGGAGTAATTAGAGCATTATTTTGATTTGATTTGATTCTAGTGACTGATTTATCCCAACATGTCTGAACTTGACTTGATCTCTAGTGTCTTGAATAACTAATTTTGACTTGATCTCTAGTGCCTTGAATAACTAATTTTGATTTGGTACCAACATGTCTGAACTTGACTTTTATCCTTATTTATTGAGCTCTGGATTGATTGTTGATTACATGACGATCTCCTTGCTCTCCTCTTTTTATTGTTATATGGCTTGCAACTTAATTCTCAAAGACTAGGGGGATCACTGTCATTTGAGACCTCCAGTTTCGAACTTTAGAAGGAAGATGGAGGAGAAGGGATGAGAAGAACACATGGCCAGCTCTGATTTGTCGAGTTGCTCGGTTTTGTCTTCGTTGAGGGATGCATTGACAATAATGGGATATGTGTGGTTGGGGCCAAGGTATTCATAGCATAAGCTGGACGACAAGGCTTTTGTTCGACTCTAAAGCATTTGAGCGCAGAAAAAGTATTTGAGGGTGCAAATGGCTCAAAGCATTTACTATGGCACATCACTGGCTTAAGAAGAGGTTTCCAGACAAAAGAGAAGATTTGGAGATCTGAAAAGGCATTCTTGAATCATATTTGATCTGAGATGAATTCAAAAGAGAGAATAGATCAATCGAACTCAAATTTGTGTTCTAAAAGCTTGATTGAATCATTTGCAACATCAAAAATCAATCATCAAAAGAATTTCATGCATAAAGACTTCGAATTAAGGTATAAAACATCAACACAACAAAATTACAAAGATTTCAACTTAAGTTTTATTCCACAAACAAGTAATTTACATAATTTATAAAGCATAAAGAGGCATTTCTCTCTGCCAAACTCAACACCACTCACCTGAGATTCTCAGAGATATGTCGGGTGAGAGCAAGATGACTAAGCAAGTGCAAAGCAGATTCGACCACTCTCACAGTTTGAATAGAGGGAAAAAGACATTTGATTTGGTGGTTTCTATGGGTATTTATAGTCTCAACATTTGAGCTTTACATTGAATTCATATTTGTATTTAATTTTTGTTGCATTTCTTCTTATTTGCTGTCATGACTCTTGTATGGCCATTCAAGCTGCATCTCGAGTATTTCAGGTGCTAGGTGGGCCTGATTCTGTAATTTGGATGCAACTAATGTTCTAGAAGCTACAAAAGGCATCTTTGATCACTATCCATGACTGATTTTGGTTTAGGGTGGAGGATGTGCCAACAAGGCATAAATTCATGTGCTTTCACCCAATTGGTCGTTGCACCATTCTAGGATGTCCTTCAGGTGTTCCTTGCTGATTTGGCATGGGTATAGAAGTCTCTTAGACCGTTGGAGCTGATGTTGACATCTATTCCAGCACCATTTCACTGCCCTCGAGCTTAAGAATTGGGTTTTTATAATTGGGATCCAAATTAACACCAATTAAGTGTGAAACCCGCAATAATTTTGAACTCGAAAAAAAATAAAGCGACCTTAATTTTGATTAAAACATAATAAGACATTACGAGCTTAATAAAGCGACCTTAATTTTGATTCTAAAATAATGTATCCATCAAATAATTCACCTATTAAAACAACTAAATTTGGACAAATGAATAAAAGTATTTAGTAACACGTACTCAAGATTTACTAAGAAATTAAATGAGTAAGATTACAGGAATACCTCTGCAAATATTTATAGTTCCATATACCGCAAATCACATTTTTATTTGTAACACGCAAAATAATGTTTGATAAAGTTATGGTATACACATAAATAGGTTTACAATTTTAAATCACTCACGGTAACATGAATATTGCGTTGTAAATTCCTACGATTTGGAAAACTTATCAATTTGAACTTACTATAATTCAGAAATTAGATAAGATCACTAAATTTGAAAAAAAAATTTAAATTTAAAACCACAGGAAATGAACCATTCAACCAAATACAAGTTCATCTGACAATCTAGCACAAGAACCGAAGTATAACATGTCCTGAAAAGATTTTTAAATTACTAAATCGCATGTAAACTTTCGGGTAATCACAGTGTTCGATCCAACGGGTTCCGTTTGTGTCCTACAGCTACCTGCTGCACAGAGATTTCACAAGCCGCCTAGTAGAGGGAATCCCACTGACCTTGCTAGCGCTTATGTTGATTCGCTCTGACAAGCGGATTACGCAACGGTTCGAGAATATACTCAAACGAGTTAGTTACAAAACCAAGAAAGGTCGACGCACAGTTCGGCACAAGGGAAGCAGAGCAGAAGACCTCTTCCGCGTCGTATAGTCTTGTCTAGGACTCAGAACCTTTTCTTTATTTCTCCCCTTCCCAAGACAGCACTCTCTCTCCGCGCGTTTTAACACTCTGCACGCCTTCTTCTCTCTCCTGGCATTTAATGCCCTTCCCATGAGCCTCTCTCCCTCTCTCACACTCTTCCCCTAATTGTCCTTTCCTCTGCCCTTTTCTCTCCCTTTTCTTTTGCACACTCTCTCTACTTGATACCACCTCACCATATCTCTCTGTCACTCACGATGTCCCCTTCTTTCCCGTTTTCGATCTCTCTCCCAGGGCTTCTCCTCCCGTACCATCTCTATGACAAAGTCACATTCGGTGCCTCTTTTCCTTCTTTCCCGATTGGCTCTCGCTGCCCGATCTTCTTGTTGGCTACTAAGGGCAGAGCCATCATAACCAACCTACCTCCCCTTTCGTGGCGTCTTCTGAGTACCTCGCTTGTCTTGTCACGACCACGATTGGTGGCGATGATCAGAGAGGAGAGTATTTACCCTCATCCTCCCCTGCCTCTCTCCCTCGATATCGACTTTCTGTCAAAACCCCTGTCCAATAGAAATCACGGCCTTGACCTAAGGGAAAACTTGACACACGTCGCTGACTCGGCTCTGACACAAAGCACCACGCTCTAACACGTGGTCGGCCTCCTCACTCCTCACCTACCCCCTCCTTGTCTATAAAAGGCAGCGCCTATTCCCCCTCTGCCCTTTTTGGGATTTCGACTCATGCGTTGAGATTTGATTCTAAGTACTGTTAAAATTGTTTAGTGTTCTTATTTTTTTTGCGAAAGAAGTTCAAGAGGGGAGGAAGTAGACAAGTAAGACAGGAGGAGACTAGCTTCATTCCAAATAATCCTTACGCAACGCTGCACTGTCCCTTTACTGGTAAATAAAATAAACACCCTAGACACTCCTAATTGATTTCTTGTGTTGTGTCTTTACTACTCTTTTGTCATTCCTTGGTCTATTGGTTGCTTTGTGTGTTCTGTGATGCTTGCTTCTTTGTGTTCTGTGTTGGTGTCTGGGCCGATGTTGTTTTGTGATTCTGTGGTTGTTTGTGATTGAGTAGTTAACTGATTAAGTAAGTTGATACTGTGCCTTTGTGTCGAAATTCTGAGATGAAGTGGAACTTGCATTTGTGGCACATGTATGTTGAACTGTGGATTACAAATCTGGTTCTGGCATCTTGAATTGTAATCTGAACCTTGCCAGAACCAAATGTCGGAAAAAAAAAATTTTGAAAATTGATCGGTGATTGGATTTCAGAATTTGTTTTGAATAAATGGCTAGACTGATTCGTGAAATGCCTGGGTTCGGATCCTTACTGGCACCCTTTGAATTGGGCCTACTGAGGGAGAACACTGTATTAATAAATCTCTGGGTCATGTTTAGTTGTTGGTAACCAAAATAAACTGGTACCAGTTTGTACCAGCACTGGGGTGGCCAGCACCAGTGCTGATGAACTTGGGTTCTGCTATTGGCCTTGGCTGTGTTACGTTCTGTGTGTTAATGATAATGGGCCCCAACTGGACTTTTTTTTTTTTAAAAAAAAAAAGAAGAAAAGAACTCTTGGGCTTTTAAAATCATTGGACCCTTAAATAGACCAGAAAATTTATGGGCTTATAATAAATGAATAAGTTATAAGTATTATTGGGCTTGGACCCTAACTAGGCCGAAACGGATATTGTACAGATACTACGCTGTTGGTGGTCTGGCCCATAATATTTATTAACTAGACCCGAGATAATAAAAAGGGCCCGAGAAAGGTATAAATGGGAAATGAC
Source organism: Eleocharis quinqueflora (assembly GCA_964058865.1). Classification (NCBI taxonomy): domain Eukaryota; kingdom Viridiplantae; phylum Streptophyta; class Magnoliopsida; order Poales; family Cyperaceae; genus Eleocharis; species Eleocharis quinqueflora. The sequence goes on along the minus strand of CAXKVX010002054.1, from coordinate 36,361 downwards.
GACTAAAATGTCCGTGCAGCACGAGCTACGGCTATGACGCACAAGTACGGACTTCTGATCCCACAAGATTAACACAAACAAACATTAAATAATTAAAATGAACCAATTTGTGTTTCATTGTGTTTCTTATATATTTTCTTCTATATTATATGTATCACAAATAAAATTATAACGCGTAATACACGACATAGCTATATAGTAGGATAGTTGTTAGGTACGACATCGTATCTGATATACTGACACTTGAATTGCAATTATACGCGACGATCTACTTAATTAAATATTTATAATAACACGATTAATTAATTATAAAACACATTAGATATATTTAGATGTTAATAAAATATCACGCACTACAAACAAAATTGGACTAAGTATGATATTTTATGTATTAGTATATATTGATCAATTTCTCTATATCCTAATTAAATACAAGACGCATCTATTTACATCTAAAATATAACACACACTATATGACTTAGTAAAAATTTAAATAAAATAATGTATATTCATCAATATCCCTATAAGCACAATAATGATAAGCACATATAATTAATAGAATATTTTATTTCCCTCTTTGCTTAGTTTAATTAAAAGTCCAAGTTAAAAATGGTTGGATTTATAACATGCTTTCATCGTGCTGTTTCTTTATTGATGTTCTGTAGAATATCGACATGACGACTAATAATTAACGGAGTTAGTAATACACATGGACTAAACATGAATGAAGTAAAGTAATAAAAACGTGTAACCCTAACACTCACCCTGCAGCAAGGACACTGCACGGAGATTTGACTAAGTAAGAATAACAACTAAATTAAATTAGGAGCATCAAGGACGTCTCAACATATAGATCTTGTTTTCTGATTTACCCCTAGTAGATCACACAAAAATACACATATAACTGATAAAACCCCATCGTCAAAGTAGGAGAATTAGCCGACTCGTATCCACTCACGGGTGACGAGGTTGCTGCTGACGACGTCGCCGCTGACACAGGCGCGGACGGATCAGGGCCGCCCCCGGAGTAGAGTCTGCTCTGCGTTTCTCTCCATATCTCCCAAGTGTGGTTCCTGGGGTTTATATCCCTTTCTTTTATAACTAGGACCTACCAGACTTACACAAACTGAACTGTGGTACCAAATTACCAAACAATCAATAATCAGGCCCGTAGAACTTGAACTGTCATAATTGCATACCAGTAACTGCACCATAAATGGGACCAACCTGCATTGCATGTCATCTGCACTCCATGATTGCATGTAAGATCCGATATACGGATCGTATAGGTTATTAGAATACTTATAGGTAGAATGCGTATTCAATACTATATGTACTTCGTCGGGAGTGATGAGAGTCGGGCCGGTGAGATTTAGATTGGATGTAGTCTGGAGGCATCGTGACAGTTGGATTATGTACGCAAGCTCAATGCCCGTGGGATCCACCCGTCGGGATGTCTTTACGGACATTCGATCACTTCTCACCAACAATGTCCATCACTTGCTGGCTCGTGGTGCCGGATAGAGAGTTTTTTTTTCAATATCCTTACTAGTAAATAGTACTATAATATCTCCTCAATTGAGTGATTAAGGTTCGGTTTCTCAGTTTAGAGTATGCGTGTCATATGTGAGGTATTGGAGCTATTCCGTTCTTTATATATATTTTCTAGTAGCCGATATTTCGGGATCTCCTAATATTCGAAGGACTTCCTCCTTTGGCCCCTGGTTGGTACAGAGAAAGTTTGGGGCTCCCCTTTGGCCCCTGGTTGGTACAGGGACTTCCCTTTATTATGTTATTTTCAAACGGGTGGTCGGTCCCTTATTTCCGTATGACGGCTGAGACCGAGTGTTTATTTTATTATGTTTCATTTGGTAAGGGTAGGCATCTCGGTTCGCTTTTTTTTTGACCGAGTGTGTGCTTTTTGTAGCCGCTCATGCTTTTACCAGGGCGTTTCGTTATGGAAACTCAGAATTAAGTTAGATTGGCGGCGCGATCCCGTGACCCATCTAACGATACCCTTAGATTGGCGGCACGATCCCGTGACCCGTCTAAGGGGACGAATCCTGATGTCCTACACTCGGGGTTTTAAATTGATAATTTCATTCCTTTGATCGGGAGATTTGATGACATTCCTTACTATGTATATACATATTATTCCTCATACCTTTTGGGTTTATTTTCGTATCGTCTTAATTAGATAAGCTATCGACTAAATGGAAGTATGGTTGACTTACACCAAATTAGGTGTAGTGAAATTTAATATAAGTAGGTTTCTAAATGTGTATGGTCCAAATCGAGTCGGATATAAACCCAAAGGCTGGACCTTAATCCACACTGAGATTTTATCTCACGTTCCACGGTTGGTTGTGGGGTCCAGGTAAGGAGCAGGAGCTATTTTGAAGTCCAAGAGGAGGGCGCTAGGATGGAGTCTCGATGCCTTCCGTTTTGTAGATCTCCAGACTATTTTGTTCCTTATATTTCGTTTGACTAGAAGTAGTTTGTAGTAGGTTAGCGAGGACCAGTCTCACATCCCTTGATGAGACCGGTCTCTTTGTATGTATTTTATATTTCTTTAGCTTCCGCTGTAAATTTTGTAAAAGGGGCACCGTTATATATATATACATATCGGGTTGTTGGATGTTCATGTATTGTGTTCACTGTGTGTGCTGTTCCTCTATTTATATAAAATCTGTTAAGATCACCTTGTTTCTATGATAATAAATTAAGCCTTTCGTGTACTTGTAAGCAAGTACACGTGGCGGGATCAACACCCTTGAGCTACTTAATATTTCTGGGGTGTGACATTAAGCTTGAACATACTCAATTGAGTGTTGTGAGATCATTACAACCCACTATTTGCATATTCCAAGCCCTCTAGGTCACTAGATCCACTTGCCAGTCACTGTGAGGGAGAGTCTAAGTGATCTGATCAAATTAGTTGCTTTCAGATCAAACTAAGCTTGGATCTAGCATCGTGGTGACTCTAGGTGATCCCTAGTGCCTTGAATAACTAGTTTTGATTTGGTACCAACAGGTATGAACTTGACTTTTCTCCTTATTTATTGAGCTGGATTGACTGTTGATTACCATGACGATCTCCTTGCTCTCCTCTTTTGATTGTTATATGGCTTGCAGCTTAATTCTCAAAGACAAGGGGGGTCAATTTTATTTGAGACCTCCAGTTTCGAACTTTAGAAGGAAGATGGAAGAGAAGGGATGAGGAGAACACGTGGCAAGCTCTGATTTGTCGAGTTCTTATTTTATCTCTTCTTTTCCTTAATTCTAATTTGGTCAAGGGCTTTAAGATTTGGGCAGAGGGGGTTTAGACTTGATGAGTCACTAACAAGGTTAGATTTAGCGCACGGGTATAATGAGGGACCCACATGTCAGGTTTAGTGAGACAAAACCCAACGCCTTCACCTGCTTAGTCTTTGAGTGGACATGGTTCATATGAGCCATGAGGCTGGCATTTCTTCATGCCCAATTAGGCAGTCATGAACTAGGCCCATTCAAAATCCAAAAATGTTTAGGAATTGTTATAGAGGCCCAAATTGAATCCATATGATATTTTATGTTTGAAAATTCGAATTTTAATTATTCAACTCTATTTTGAATTATTTGGAGGCTCAAATGGTCAAACTTTTTTAGAGAAATAAAGCCCAAAAATTCACAATTTTTAGTAGAATTTATTGGTATATAACTTAGGATTTTCAGGAGAAATGATTTGTATCTTGATCGTGCTGCAGATTTCTTCAAAGTTGTCTAAGTGTTGTGTCACATCCTCGTGAGGTAACCCATGAAACGATGTCGTTGTACCATACTAACCCATGCTGGCAGAATTGGGTATTCCTCAGCATTATAGTGGATTTCGTATATCCAAGATGGATCTCATCCGTCCTAGGCGCTGTGAAGTTTCTTAGGGGCGATTAGGGTCTGTCGCAATGTTGTTTCCTTGATTGAGAGTGGTAGCCCTTGCTGTTCTTGCAGCTTCTTTCGCGGTTGCAGCGGCTTGCCTTGCTGTTGCAAGATCTGCTCGTAACACCTCGAGTTGTTCTTCCAGGCTTCTTTGGTTAGACATTTCTAACAGTTTTGGACTTAAATGCAGAAAAGGTCACCTTGTTGGGATTTTGCTCCTTCTCTCATAGAAAAGGTGGGTCGATACTTGTTTAGAACCAATCAATCAAATCTTTGACGTTCGGAGTTGACGGTTCTTCTTCCAGTTTTTAACCTACAAAATTAGAGAGAAAGACACTAGAAAAAAATTTAAAAACTAAACATAAACTAAAATACTAAAATATAAAAAATAAAATCACTGTTGTCCCAAGCAACGACACCCAAAACTTGATGCGGTGTTTTATTAACCCTAATCTAAACTAAAGTTGCAAGTATACAACCGTCAATTGTAGTATTTATGGATTGAATCCTCAGGGACAAGTTGATTTTAATTTTATATTCTAGTAATTTTAATCTAAGTAAGAAAAGATTTCAGATTTTGGTTGTGTTTGTGTTTGAATTTTAAACTAAAAATAGAAAATAAATTATGCTTTTAACTAGATTATTGATAATACTTCGGGCTTGTTATGGGTAAACTTGTCCACTAATGTTGATACTTGTTTGATATTGATTTTCTGAAGTTATTTGAAGGTATGTTTGCAAATTTAGCACCAATGTTTATCTCTATATTGGTATTGTATTTAAAATAGCAATGGCTTCACCTCACGGGCTTGATTATACTAGCCTAAACCCTTGAAGATCTATCGTCCTAATTATCCAAAGTCCTTGTTATTCTTCTCTCGATACTTGGTACAATTCATTAAAACAATTAGATAAAACTTACAATCAACAATCATCACGTTTAGTACTTAGTCTGTTGATTACACTACTTCATATGGTCTAGATCTAACATTCAATTTCTCAATTGCAAATATTAAATCCTAAGATGGGCAATTTGATCAAGATCGCAAACAATTAAAATAGAAAATAAGTCATAAATAAATCTCTAAAAATATACTAACTTAAACAAGCATACAATATAATTTCAAGTCATCCCTAACAATGCCCGAATACAAACTTAGTCAAGAATGGCTAAGGGGCAGAACATAGCAAATAGAAGAGTTCTACAGAAAAAGAAAAGAAACAAAAGATAAAAACGAATTTTTGCTATCAATTGGCTTGGTCTTCTCTTCTTATTATTCTTCTTGTTCTTCTCTCCATGACAAGACAACTAACTCTAAACCGATGTAAACTGGCTAAAAAACATAACATTTCTGACCTAAGAAACTTAGGTATTTATATTAAACAAAACCTGAAAAATAGAACCCTAAAATTGTAGGTTTTGGCTTCTGTGTAGTTCAATTGCAGCCGCAATAGATGATCTTGCGGCAGTAATAGACTTGAGAATGGTTTTTGGCTGACTGCTAATTATGGAGATTAACTGTCTTGCGGCCGCAATATTAGGCTTTGCTTTCGAAATGGACTTGGTTGAAAAATTGCAGCTTCTTTGTCTATGATCTACATACTTGATTGCGGCCGCAATATTGGGCTTTGCGGTCGCAATTGACTTGAGGGACAACTGCCTTCTTCCTTCTGAACTACTAAGGTTGATTGCGGCAGCAATGATGATCTTTGATGCCGTAATTGACTTTGTTGACAGTCATTTTGCTCCATTCTTCATTCCGACTTATTTCGTAGTGTCCAATTACGTCATTTTTGTACCAAAATACCTGGTTTTCTTCATTAAAGCACAAATATGATTTGAACTCTTAAACAAATTAACCCTAGTTTAAATTAAACAAAATTTAACATAAATTATACAATAAATCCTAGGTAAAAACATGTATAATTTGGTCTTATCATCCGGATCGATCATTTACATTTGCGATGATGGAGTGATTGCGAGGGGCTTCGATGCAGATGGCGGCTACAGATCCCTGCCATATATATATATATATACATTTATTATAAGTGATATTATTTGGAGCTAGCAAAAAGGGGCTAGTTGCATAAGCAACAAAAGTATTTCAAAAAATATTGATGTTCAACGACGGGTATTATCAAAGAAATGATATAATTTAGAGTACATATTACACGTCAAGTATTAACCAATAACAAGTTGTGTAGATTACTGAAAAAAGTAGAGTGTTCCTCCTATCTCTACGACGAATTTTAACATAACTTTTGCAACCCTGACATTTACAATGGAACATAATTGATGTATAAGCCTTAAAAGGCTCGGTGTGAAAACTATTTTTTTCCATAGTGTTTCCAGCCTAGCCGCTTCACCAATCTCGTGTTTTTCTTCTCTTGCCGATGCCTTCAATTTGTTTGGACCACTCCTCCTCTTTCCTATTCTTTAAGGTAATTTTTTATTTTGTAGTGAAATATTGTTTGTTGTTGCAAAATAAATACTTTGTTGTTGTTGTTGTTGTTGTTGTTACAAGTGAAATATGTATTCCTTGTATTTTTTTTTATTTGTAGGTTATGCAACCATTTGGTTGCAGGTACCAGTGAAATATGTATTCTCTGTAGTTTTGATTCATTAATTATTGTTTTGATACCAGCATCATAGAAAACAAGGGACAATGCCATATTCAAAATTTGAGGAATTTATATATGCATTTTTTTTAATACTTTTTTGGTATTATTAATGTCTCAGAAGTATGAACTAAATATTACTTTGTAAAAACTTTGCTATTATGACTGTCTTACTCTCATTTTGACAGTTTTGTAAAGAAATAAAATGTTGCTTTGCTTGTTGTCAAACATATTTATTGGTAGACCTAGAGTCTTGGTGGTTTGAGTTAAAATTGATACTGTGATGAGAATGTCTATTGTGTGATAGCTTTCATGTTATACTAATTTGTAGGTGAAGAAGAGATTATTTTGTGTTCCTTCCTGGCTGACACCTTCAATAGAACATAGAAATGATCGACTCGGTCATATCATCCATGCCCACCATCAAGCTTGTATTTTTCTCCTCTCCTTGATGATCCTTGTAGTGTTTTTTCTCCTCTCGACGCGTCGTCTGCATCCTCTTCTATAAGGTAATTTTTAGTTTTTTTTATTTTGGTAGTTTGACCTCTATCGTATATGCCTTGTTATTTCAACTGTTAATAATGTTTGAATTATTTAACTATTTCTTAAGCCTGGTTGGATACTACCTTGTTATGTTGATTGTCTCTATTTGTGTAATGTCTTGTATACCTAATTGACTATTTAAGAGGTCATATGGTTAGATACTAATTAAAATTCTTAGTGCTCAATGTATTTTAGACGAAAAATAAAATCCTATAAAGTTTGGCTGAATTACAAATGATGCATTGTGATTGTGAACTTGTATTCTCGCATGAGTATTTTATTATTCTAGTATAGCATGACATGGTGAATTATGGTAATCGATATTATTTTACAATACTTCTTTAGGTGAAACACGACTTATAGGATGAAAATCCAACAACAGAAATGTTGATTTCACCTTAAATAGCCGCACTTGATGAAACTCCAGTATTTCATCCTAAAGAGAGAGAAGATTTCTTACAAGAGCTATTGGATGGCATAGTTCTTAGAATTTCAATGAAACATATCTCAGAGATGCAATTGAACAAGTCAAATAAGATCAGATACTAGGTAATTGAACCTGGCGTTAGGTTTATCGAATATTGCAAAAGATAGCAATTACATCGTTTTGAGCTTTGTCCATTAAAACCCTGAGAAATATGTTGTTCTATTCCTTAAAATTGCATATATTGCGAGAAGTATCCTTAAAGTTGTTTAAGGAACTTTTCTGAAGCAACTTTAGAGAGGTCTGCTCTCACTAAAGCTCTAGAGGGAATGAACAAAAGCGAAAGAAACTATGAAGAGTATTATCTTTTAGTTTTTTTCTAGTTAGGTGATTTATTTGCATTTTGTTTCTCTTTTATTGTTTATTGTGAGCATAGATTGTAATGTGACATGTTATATTAATAATATTTATTGTGCTATATATTTTGTCTGTAATTTAGAATATGTGTTGACATAACTTATTTTGTCTGTAAATAGTATATTGGCTAGAAAGTCTAGATCTGGACACCATTTATATAACATTATTGAATAAAAATAGAGATCTAAGTCAATGGTTATTTAATAAATAATCGTTGTATTAGAAACTTCATGACAACGATTATCGGTAAATAATCGTTGCCTTATCTTGTTAAATTTTTATTTCTCTACTACAACGTACACTCATATATATACCAACAGTTGTTTATATGATTCATCAAATGTTTAGACAACAACGGGCGTATAACCGTTGAATAAAGGAAAATTTAACCGTTGCCAATTTTTTTTTCTGGCAGTGAGAAACGATCCATGACTAATGAATCATTTGCATAAAAAGGAGATAAGATCAAACCTCTAAATTGCTTTAGCCACCAAGTCCCAAACTATTTGTTTTTTTTTTCTTACTCGCCAAAATTGTCAGGTGAACTTCTGATTATAAAATGTTGACATAAGCATTAAGTTATTATGTGTTCTTTCACATTAAATAGTCAACTGTTTCTTTCATTAACTTACATGAATAGGACTGAATTGAATACAACCTAGATTGATTGGTTGATATATCAGGACCATTAGTTGGTGGACATATCAAATGTATATCGCGCATTTATCCATTTTGAATATTAGAAAAATAAACAGTGTAATCTTTGGGGAGGAAAAATCTGGCTAAGTTGTGCCACTTTCTATACCAGTAAATAAAACTTAAAAATAGTCAGATACAGTAGTTGATGGTCGCCCAAAGTTGAAACAAAAATTATATAATAATGAAGTTATGGTGCAGATTATGAAAATTAAGCAAGTACGTAGATAAAAAGATAACCAAGGCATAGTGCCAAACCTACATAGACTTCATTGCTCTTTCACCAAAAAGAAACATGTTGTCATATCCTTGCAAATAACAATAATAGGAGGATTAAATGCTAAATGATGGAAATAGCAAAAGGGTACAAAAGAAGTAATATGAGTTTAAGGGATTAGCCTCTGGGGTCTCATGCCTATCATAAGGTCATCATGACTCCTTTTTTATGTTAGTAAAAAAGAAAAAGTAAGGGGCAGAAAAGAGAGAAGAAAAATAAAGGTAAGACATATAGAGCCCCAATTCAATCATCAAGCAATGGATTACAAAATCATCTCCTACCTCTCCTCCGTGTATTAATATCAGGGATGTTGCTCTTTACTCTCTGCCCCTAGTCAGCTTCCTTCCAGTGTTCTCTGTTATTCTTCTAACATTGTAGGACCATACAATTTATTTTTGTTCAAGTAAAATGGAGAGGGATTCCCAAAATATAAAACAAAAAACACACACTTTTACAAAATATTTACAATGGCTATTTTGACACTTTTTATAACAGACTCTTTTGGATAAACTAATAAAAAAAATTTACACGTATTTTAGATTTGTAGATGTTTTTCATTCCGTACAATTTCACTTTAATTTATCATTCAATCAAAAGTCAAAATCATCATGAACTTTTATAATATACTAGTAAGTAAGTGTGCTCGTGCACAGCAACAAAGAATATTATGTAACAAAACATAATATTTACTAAAGGGAAAATATAGAAAAAACGAAAAAAAATTTAATTATTCAACGATCTTCAACGATAACATAATAAATATTTATTTTGGAATCAATTTAAAAAAGCGGCTTCGAGCGTGAGGCGTGAAGTTTGAAACGAAGCGTGAAGTGTGAAGTAGCAAAGCAACGTCATGTGACATGCAGTGGGTCAGATTGCGTCATCCGGTGTCATGCGATGTCATGCGGCGTGTAGCGGCAGAGCGGCGTCCTGCGACTTGGAGCGTGAAGCGTGAAGCGGCTGAGCGACATCAGACGGCTTGCAGCGGCGTCAGACAGCGTGCAGGGGCGGATTGGCGTCAGGCGGCTTGCAGTGGCGAAGTGCGGCTTGCAGTGGCGAAGTGGCGTCAGGCAACTTGCAGTGGCGGAGTGGCGTCATGCGGCGTCAGCGTGAAGCAGCGTCATCTCCTGTCATCTGACCTGCAGCGAGCGAAGAGATGCACAGTGAATATTTTTTACAATACAAAAAATCTGAACAAATAAACACATATAGCAACTGAAATACAATATAAAACTTACCTATATGTTGTAAGTTTTTCAGAATTTTTAATTTATTTAAAAATTTACCGTCAATATTGCTAAAATACAAATTATCAAATGATTCCTATGGAAATATATCAGAAGATGTTTGGAGGATATCGGAAGATATTGAAGATATTTGACAGATTGCAGTTGCCATATTGTGTGTATATTTAGATATATCAATTAGGATTTTGTTTAGGCAGTTTCCTTCTTTTAGCTCTGAATGATTTTGTTATATATAACCATGTAAATGCAATCAGCAACAACATCAATAAAATCATTCACAAGTTTTATCATGGTATCAGAGCAAAGGTTGTCCTGACAAGTGAGTTGCGCAGCCATGAGCATTGGAAATAATACTGGTGCCAAAGAAGTTAAAGAGGTCAAGAAAATCGATGGCAATTCGCCATTCTATCTGTTTCCATCTGATAATCCTGGTATGTCGATTAGCTCATGCATTTTGAAAGGAGAAAATTATGAGCTATGGGTAAAGGCTATGAGAAATGCTTTACGTGCAAAGAACAAACTTGGATTTGTTGATGGGACAGTAACCAAACCAGAGTCAACAGAACCTGAGGCGGCAGTATGGGGAAGTTGCAACTCAATGTTGGTATCATGGTTGTTTAACTCGATAGATCCAAGTCTCCAGCCAAGTGTAGCTTACCATGAGACTGCCAAGGAGCTTTGGGACGATTTAGAAGAAAGATTCTCAGTTGGTAACGCACCACGCATCTATCAGTTGAAGGCCGATATTGCAGGAGCAAAACAACAAGGCCAGTCAATTGTGGGATACTACACACGCCTCAAGACTGTGTGGGATGAACTCAGTAGTTACATGAGAACTCCTACATGCACATGTGGTGGTTGCACGTGCAATCTGACTGCTGCATTTGCTAAAGAGAAAGAAGAAGAAAAGATTCATCAGTTTCTGATGGGTCTTGATGAAGGGTTTGGAATGATTAGAACTAACATTCTGAGCATGGATCCACTGCCCAGTTTGAATAAGGCATACTCGATGGTGATACAGGAGGAAAGGCACAAAACAGTTGCCAGAGGACGTGAAGAAAGAGGTGAAGCTGTGGGCTTTGCAATGCATATTGAGAAAGCAGCCAGGAAAGCATCATCAGGAGAGAAACCAGTGTGCACTCATTGTGGCAGAACTGGGCATGAGATATCTCAGTGTTTCGAGATTATTGGATATCCTGAAGGCTGGGGTCGTGGACGCCATGGAGGTAGAGGTGGACGCGGCACTGGAAGAGGAAGAGGTCGTGGTCGTGTGCAAGCTAATGCAGTGCAAGGAGGCAACCAAACAGCACATGATGTCACAACAACAGCCTCTCAATCAGCTTTACCAGGCTTATCTGATGCACAAATACAACAGATTAAGGCAATACTAGCAAGTTCAAATGCAACAAGCTCTAACACCTCGAGTGAAAATTTGCAAGGTAAGAAATCTGATGTAAGGTGGATACTCGATAGTGGTGCATCGCATCACATGACTGGTGAGTATGAATGTCTCAGTGATGTGTGCAAGTTGACTCCATCATTTGTTGAACTTCCAAATGGGACACAAACTGTGGCCGAACATGAAGGGTCAGTTCGGTTGCCAGGAGGAATCGTTCTAAAGAGGGTTCTATATGTACCTTCCTTGAATTGCAGTCTCATCTCTCTCGGTAAATTGATTAAAGATAATGGTTGTTTTGTTACATTTACTAATGAGTCATGTATTGTACAGGATTGCACTTCGAGGACACTGATTGGTGTGGGTGAGCATAAAAATGGAATCTACTACTATCATCTGGTGGCATCAGCTTTGATGAATCATGCAAAGAAGAATGAAGATCATGGGTTGTGGCATCAAAGAATGGGACATCCTTCTAGTGTGATAACATCTCTAATATCTGGTGTTCCAAGTGGTAGTGGTAATTCAAAAGAAGTATGTGAAATTTGTTTGAAAGCTAAGCAAATAAGAGATGTATTTCCCATCAGTTTGAATAAAGCAAAAGAACCTTTTGATTTGATACATTGTGATCTTTGGGGGCCATATCGCACAGCATCACACAGTGGTGCACACTATTTTCTGACAATTGTTGATGACTTTACACGAACTGTTTGGGTGTATTTAATGACAGAAAAAGGTGAAACAAGCTCTTTGCTGAAATCTTTCTCTAAGATGATTCAAATACAATACCAAAAATCACTGAAGTGCATTAGAAGTGATAATGGTACAGAATTTACATCTCATGTCATGAAGCAATTCTTTGCTGAAAATGGAATTGTTCACCAAACCTCTTGTGTAGGGACACCTCAACAAAATGGGAGAGTAGAGAGAAAACACCGTCACATACTCAATGTTGCACGAGCTTTAAGATTTCAGTCCAGTTTACCAATTAGATTTTGGGGAGAATGTGTATTAACAGCAGCTTATTTAATAAATCGAACACCCACTCCACTGTTACAAAATAGAACTCCCTATGAAATGTTACTTGGTAAACCTCCTGCCTATACACATATAAAGAGTTTCGGTTGTTTGTGCTATGTTAAATTGCCAACAACTGATAAGTTTGGTAGCAGAAGTCGAAAATGTATTTTCATAGGTTATCCTTTTGGAAAGAAAGGGTGGCGTGTCATGGATCTAGGAACAAATGAGTTTATTGTCTCCAGAGATGTTGTATTCATTGAGAAAGAATTTCCATTTGCTGAAAAGGTCAATAGTGAACAAATGCACTGTCCTTCGGACAAGAGAAATTACAGAGATTTGTCCGTTGTCACAGAACCGATTGTGGTTGATGATGATCAAACCTTCAGTGAAGAAATAGACAGGCTTGAAGTGAGGGGGAGAAATTCTGCAAGTAGTGAAGAAAGTGTTGACAGTATACCAGAATTAGGTGCACAAGAAAACTCACAAGAAATCGATGCCACAACCATGTCTCAGCCAGTAACAAGTGCACTCATGCCACGGACTAGACAACCACCTGCCAAATTGAGAGATTACATTTGCTACACTGCCCATATTAATCCATTTTATGCTCATCCAACATCAAGTCAATCCTCAGGTACTCCTTACCCAATATCTCATTATGTAAACTGTAATAAATTCTCATTGGCACAAAGGAAATTTCTCTGTGTAGTGACCAAAGGGAAGGAACCTGAACACTTTGGTGAGGCTGTAAAGAACAAGAACTGGAGAGAGGCAATGAAGGCTGAGATAGAGGCTCTTGAGAGAAATAGGACATGGAACATAGAAGATTTGCCTCAAGGAAAAACCTCAATTGGTTGTAAGTGGGTATATCGTATCAAATACAATTCAGATGGTACAATTGAACGATATAAAGCCCGATTGGTTGCATTGGGAAACCGACAGGTGGAGGGTGTTGATTATACTGAAACATTTTCACCTGTCACAAAAATGGGAACTATACGTATTGTATTAGCTGTGGCAGCAACAAGAGGTTGGGAACTACATCAAATGGATGTGCATAACGCCTTTTTACATGGAGATTTGCATGAAGAGGTGTATATGCGATTGCCACCAGGATTTGCATCAAAACACCCAGGAAAGGTTTGTAAACTCAAGAAATCTCTCTATGGGTTGCGTCAAGCTCCAAGGATGTGGTTTTCCAAGTTGACTGCGGCATTACAGGCATATGGCTTCTCTCAATCCCGAGCTGACTATTCCCTTTTTGCTATTCGTCGAGGTGACATACTTCTCACAGTTTTAGTGTATGTAGATGATCTTGTCATTGCAGGTAATAATAGTGAGGAAATCAGGAAGTTCAAACAATATTTGAGCACTACCTTTCACATGAAGGATTTAGGTTTGCTTAAATATTTTTTGGGCATTGAGATTGCAAGAGGGACAAAAGGTCTGTTCTTGAGCCAGCGCAAATACACACTGGATATTCTAGCTGAATGCGGACTGCTTGGTGCTAAACCCATAACAACACCTATGGAACAAAATCATAACTTGGCAAAAGCTACAGGTGACCTGATGAAGGATCCAGAGAGGTATCGAAGGCTCGTAGGACGACTAATATATTTGACCATCACTCGGCCTGAGCTTTGTTATGCAGTCCACACTTTGGCTCAGTTCATGCAGTCCCCACTCCAAACTCACTACGATGCAGCACTCAGAGTTGTGAGATACTTGAAAGGAAATCCTGGTCAGGGAATTCTACTTCGGAGTGATAGTGATTTGCAGTTGTATGGATACTGTGACTCCGACTGGGCAAGTTGTCCTATCACTCGCAGATCGTTAACAGGTTATTTTGTGATGCTTGGTCAGTCACCAATTTCATGGAAGACAAAGAAGCAACATACAGTCTCTAGATCGTCTGCAGAAGCAGAGTACCGTTCAATGGCAACTCTGACATGTGAGTTAACTTGGTTAAAATATGTGCTTTCTTTTCTCGGTGTTTCCCACAAACAACCCATGAGATTATTTTGTGACAGTCAAGCTGCTATCTATATCGCAGCCAATCCTGTATTTCATGAAAGAACGAAACATATTGAAATTGATTGCCATTTTGTGCGCGATCAAATTCGATCGGGTCAGATTAGTACTAAACATGTCTCATCTACAGAACAGTTGACAGATTTGTTTACAAAAGCGCTTGGAAAGAAACAATTTGATTATTTAAGCAGCAAGTTGGGCATTTGTGATCTGCATGCTCCAACTTGAGGGGGAGTATGGAAATATATCAGAAGATGTTTGGAGAATATCGGAAGATATTGAAGATATTTGACAGATTGCAGTTGTCATATTGTGTGTATATTTAGATATATCAATTAGGATTTTGTTTAGGCAGTTTCCTTCTTTTAGCTCTGAATGATTTTGTTATATATAACCATGTAAATGCAATCAGCAACAACATCAATAAAATCATTCACAAGTTTTATCTCTCTTCTTTTATTTATGAAATAAAGTATATTATTTAGATATATGACCCCGATTGTCTTTTCTGAATAAATTAATCGCAACTCCCCCGGCAATTATGTGCGTGTATACATTTGCCATTATGAATATGACAGAATATGGATTCTTCTCTCTTGTTCTCTTGTATGTATTGTATGTATTCTGACAAAGAGAAGTCATAATCGAAGAAAGCAGTAAAATACTCTGTTGACGACTGACACAAATTTAATGCTCTTCTCAGACTATATCGTGTCTTGGTATCACCATCACGACCTCCTTATTACTCGGTGCCTTTTCTGTAATTCTGTTCCCTCTTTTTTATGTATCATATAATGGAGCATGTGGCTAAAATAATATGCATAGTACACCCCATTTTGTACTAAGCATATAGATATAGGACATTAAATTGAGATTTAAGTTGCTCAATAAATTCTTCATATGAAAATATTGTAGGAAATCAAATTTCGTGATTTTTAGAGCTTTCTAGCTATTTTTTAAATATTTTTTAAAAAAAGTCCAGATTTAATACTACAAAAGTGTCATTTCTGGACTGTTTTTAAAAAATATTTCAAAAATAGCAAGAAAGCTCTAAAAATCACAAAATTTTATTTCCAACAAGATTTTGATATGAAGAATTTATTGAGCAACTTAAATATCAATTTAATGACCAAATTAAATACAAATGGACGCATAGTACGTTATGTGGTGTATTATGCATATTATTTTAGCCATGCTCCATATAATATATATATATACTTGTTAGTATATTAATTAACAGAGAAATAATTTATTCAGATTTGACCGGCTCTAATTTCTCACGATATACTTGCACAGTTGCACCAGATGGCACAATATATGCGAGTAGACCCCTGGAAGCTGTTGGCTTCCTTTTAAAATTTGCATGTACATGTTGATAGGTGAATTAATAATGTCCACCAAATGACATCTAATTAGCTGTCTAATTTCTGATGTTATAGATTGAAACCGGCTAATTTCTGTCCCTTCTTATATTTCAACATTTGCACTTTTTGGTTGTCTAGCGGTGGATTAAGTTTTGTCTAGTACGTAGGGGCGAATTCAAAATTTTCGTGAGAGAGTGGCAAGACTTATAATTTTTTTCGGAAGAGGACAAAATGATGCACATAAAAAAAATCAAATTATAGACATAATTTTTCAAAAAATATTAATGAATTGTATGATATATTTTTTGACGAATTTTAAGATATATTTTGCAAAAAGAATTTCCAGGGCATCCGCCTTTGGGCCTTACTGCATCTGGACCCGATTCCTCTACCGCGCGGTACCGACGGACCGCCCAGATTTACTGCGCTGTCAGCTACGGACAACCCAGATTTGATTCAGGGGGGTCTGATATTATAAAGTTTAGCTTGCACGAATCTTGATGCAAATTAAAGGCCGAAATTTGCTGCGCGACACGAACAGTGACGGTGCCGCGCGGTAGAAGATCTCGTTCCACTGCATCTACCCTGCTTATACATGCTTAGTTAATTTTTTCAATTAAGTTTTAGTTTTACTTTTCACATATATCTAAAATAAAAATAATAAAAAAACTATAAATATTAAATTCGGCCACTTCACTCAGTTGAACTGTCATGGTTCAAAGTACTTCTTATTTTAGAGCATCTTTATTCCTGAAACTCTTGAAGTTTCTAAATAATTGCCATATCAATTTTATAAATTTAATCTTTTTCTAAATCCTCCATCCATAAAACTAAAAAAATAGAGTTTCTTAGTTGCCACATCAGCAAATACTACTAGTGTTGTAGGAGACAGATCAATTTTAGCCAATGATTAAGTTATATCAGAATTTATAAACTCTAAAGCAAAATTGCTAAATAAGAAACTCATTTACATCCCTGAAACTCATTTAGAAACTGCCACATCAGATAGAAAGTCCAAGAACATTAGAAATGGAGATGCCCTAATATGGGGAATTGGTTTTGTGCCACCTTAAAATTTGAAAATAAGAAAATTACCACCCTAAAGTTTATTTCTAGCAAAATTGCCATCCCAAAAATGATTTTTTTGAGAAATTTGCCACCTTTTCAATTTAAGTAATTATTTATAAAATGAAAATACTAAATTTATGATTAATGACACAAATACGCCTAATCCACTTCGAGTATGACCCTGACCCGACCAACCGAGTTTGTGGAGTAGTAACTTAGAACCCTAAAGCCCTCCTCTGCACGCAGTGACAAATTCAGAGGTTCAATTAAGTTCGGGCACAATTAAGCTCGGGCACTGAATTTGAGATCAAGCTCAGACACAAATATACTAAAATGCACTAAAATATCAGTTAAAATTCATTTTCTACTACAAAAATAACAAAAGATATACTAAATTTCGCATTTTTTGAAAATCAAGCTCCGGCACTTGCCCGAGCTTATCCTAAGGTGGATCCGCCATTGTCTGCACGTCTCTCCCTCAGTTCCGTTGTTATGCTCTGCACCCTTCTCTGGAGCAACCCTCAATCATTCTTCTCTACCGGCTTTCCCGTCCGCCTTCCTCTGTTGTTCAGCACAACAATCCCTCATCTCTGACGCAAGCAAGGCACCTTGCATCGTTGTACCAGTAAATCCATTTCCATCTCGACCGTTTAAGAGTCTGTTGAAGCATGTTGTTGCTTTGGAGAAGAGATTTAGTGGTTCTGAACGGGTTTTGAGAGCTGAATACCACCAATAGTAGAGTGGAGATAGAAATTTTCTATTGTTGCTTTACCATTTTATTTGCTTCTTTTTAATCTATCTGGTCTGACATGAATTTTCTGTATGGTGCATTGCTAGTAACTAAGTATAGAAGAAAAAATGAAAAATCATTATTTGAATGAATCGACTACCAGATCCTTTGCTTGTATTCTGCCAAAAAGAGAAACTCTCATTGGCTAAATCGATTCAGTCATCCATAAGAATTGTAGTAAGAAATGCACAAGATTTTTTTTCTTTTGTTTTACTCGTGTACTGTTGACTATGCACCCTAATCAAGCAATAAAATTTACTATTATATGGTCCATTTTCAAAGATTTTAATGAGTACTTTCACATGCTTTCTATCTATAGCAGTACTGAGGTAGAAAACTCAGTTTCCTATTTCCTGATTAAGCTCAATCTTTATCTTATTTGTATGTGTGTCTTGACATTTTGCTCAGCAAGTAGAAGAATATAATTAAAATTTTGTTTAACTTGTTTGTTGGTGGAAATTTGTCAATTCATAAGCAGCGAATATTCTGAACATGCCATCAGTACCATGATATTTGGAATATCCGGATACACAATTATCCCATTTTTTTTCAACACATCAGCATGTTTGCTTCTTTACGAAGACAATCAGGTGCTCTTGTATGGAATGATCAGTATGGATATAGATTTCAACTCTCAAATCTTTATAGTACAAGGAGATCGAATTAGTTACTTGACCTAAGTACATCGAGAAACAGAAATCTGAATTTATTTTATCATAAAAAAACTGAATTTATGTTAATATATGCGCAATTAATTCTTTTCAAGTACTAACGACAATTCTAATATGTCATGTATGCGCAATTAATTCTTTTCAAGTACTTTATTTGCCATGGTTCTTGTTTTAGCTTTAAATGTAAATGAGATAAGATAGATTTATATTTGTATTTTAGAATAGCAGTTGAAATTCCTAGGAGCATAAAATAATAAACCAGACTAATAACCAAGAAATATAATAAACCAGACGCATTAAATTTGATGGCTATAAACCTCTTGTAAATTCCAAGGAAGCGGACCACAGAGCTGGAATCAGTACTAAAAAAGTTGAGCACCACATTAACTGAGAGGAGTTTGTCTTGACCTCAATATTAGTGCTTACTGTACAGTGTACAGCTATATATCCCCTAGAGAGAGAAAGCTAATGGGAAGATCCGAAGATAGTCTTCTATTGTAAAAGAAAACTGTCTTCACTTTGAAATTGCTGCCATATAGCTATAGCTATGCTATGTATTCCCTAGAGACAAGTGAGAGAGTTGATATAGGAGTGCACTCCAAGTAAGGCATTGTTGGGTCTGGAATCTGAACAAAGAGAAAACATCACGTTGACAACTTCAACCAAAAAAAAAAAAAAAATCAGTGAATGAGAGAGTTTTTATTTATTTTTGATTCAATGCAATTAACACACATTTTTTTTATATTAAATATTTAATAAATAAATTATAAATAGAAAGAAAAATGGTTGTCGAAGTTCGAAAAATAGAAAAACACGGAGTTACGGATATTGGTGCTATTGGAAGAAGTCAAAAACATGAAATTGCCAATTTCGTGCTTTAAACAATTTATGTACTTGAATTTTTTGTTAATAAAAATATTTATAATCTTATGCTAATCATTCTTAATATTTTTTGAAGGAATTTCAGCTACGCTCTTCGGGACTGTGATTAGTTTTTTTTATTGTCGCAAGCCATCGAGCTGTAGATATTCGAGTCTACTTTCATTGCGTCGAGTCTGTTTTGTAGTCGGAGCAATGTGCATCTCAAATTTGTCACAATCTTCAACTTATGTCTTAATTAGTGATTTTTTATTATGAGTTTGCATCAAATTCAATTTTGAATCGCTTGTTTCTTCAATCACAAATCAAACTCGACTCAATGGAGGTAGACTCAGATATCTACAGCTCGATGGCTTGCGATGACAAGAAAATTAGTTATAGTCCCGCCGAGCGTAGGCGAAGTTGTTACAAAAAATTATCTAAATATAACTTAACTCATGAATTGAATTGTTAATAAAAAAAAATCAAGTACGTTAATTGTTTAAAGAACACAATTGGCAATTACGTGCTTTTGGTTTTTACCAAAAATGCGGTATTCCCAACTCCGTACTTCTCTATTTTTCGAACTTACACAATAATCATTCTTTCTATTTATAATTATTTTATTATATTTCTAATATTAAAAAAATAGGTACAACACACCTAGTGTTGTGCTAACGGGACGGGCGGGCGGGTTTGAGGAACGGGTGGACGGGTGGCGGGTTTGGACGGGCGGCGGGTGGACGGGTGGACGGGTTGGACGGATTACGACGGGCTGGTTGGGACGGGTGGGTTTGGGAAGGGTGACCCAAACTCGCCCTTAGACCCGTCGGGTCAAACGGGTGGGACGGGCGGGCACGAGTTTTTTTTAAATATGAAAATGTGGTCTGTTTTCATCCGAAAATTGAAATAACTTCAAAAAAATCTTAAAAAATTCACAAAAAAATCTAAAAAAATCATATTTGAAAAAGTACAAATGAATTTAACGGGTCTCCCTCCTATAAAATTCAATTTTTTTTGAAATTTTACTGTTGGCGGGTCAAACGGGCGAGCGGGGCGGGTCAAACGAGCGGGTTGGGTAGTCGAGTCGGGCGGGACGGGTTCTGACACGAGTTTAGAACGAGCGGGTTTAAACGGGCGATTTTCCAAGAACGCCACCCAAACCCGCCCTTAGACCCGCACCCGCAATCCGTTCGGATTTCAACGGGTTTGATCAACGAGTGGGTCGATCGGGTAAAAAACATGGGCGGACTGGGTCGGACGAGACCCGAACGGGTGGTGGCACAACACTAAACACACCCAAGGAACCAAGTCTCAAAATAAACTTGAAGAGAGAGTTACTTGCCTACTTTGCCAATGAAAGAGAGAGAAAGAAGAGATGACTGTGCATGAATAAGAAAAAGAAAAAGGAAAAAAGAAATAGGGAAAGAGATGTGAACAGGAACAAAGTGAATGAATGAATGATGGGGTCATGATCATTTAATAATTTGAATGTGAGAAAAAAGGAAGAAAGGCCATATTTAAAGCTTGCTATGAGCCTATGACTACCACAACTACTTCATCCTATTCATCATTCTGGCTTCCCTGTGCTCTTAACATCTATTTACATCTCTGTGGCCACATGCATGCAATACCAATTAATTAAATTACTTGTACTACTGATGGCTGAACATGTTTTGGGCCTGCTATTTTGTCAACTATTCCTGGGGCAAACTGCAATAATCTGAGATAAAAATAATCTGAAAAAGACAAAGATGATGAATTAATTAATTAATTAATTAAGACGTTGATTGGACTTAATTACAGCGAAGAAAATATTTATGCTGGACGGCTATTGGTTTCTCGGATTTCCCATCGAATCACGTGGACTATGAATCTTTTTGTTAATTTGATCTTTAAAAAAATATGAATGACATTTTTTATCCTCATTTAAAAAAGTTGGCATCGATGGCTCTATTTTTTTTTGTTCAGCGTTCAGACAAAACACATGCGTTAACGCTGAAAAACAAATGACAAAAATGATTAAGTATTGTGCAAAATTTCAAATCTGCGTTCACGTCTAAACGCTCAGGCAACGTTGTGAACGCTACGTATGGATGCACGTTCAGACACTGCGTTTAGACGTGAACACGTATTTCAAAAGTACTTGATATTTTTTTTGCTTCGTAAACTCGAGTGACATTTATTTCTGAACGAGTGTGTCTAGAGAGCACGTCTAAACGATAAACGCAGAAAAGTAGAATTATAGTTGTCAAATATTTGAAAGCAGAGTCATGATTGTAATTCTTATTTTTTTAGGATCAAACATAAAAAGAATTCCATGGAGTATAGAGATTCCTCCTCCCTCCCTTGTCTTGGGATAGAAATATTGACTAATCAAATCCAGCATTAATTAACTCACCAAACAATGCATTTAGGGGGGGGGGGGGGGGGGGGGCATGGTTTGAGCATTGTGTCCTTGCCTGGTATGTTTTCTTTTGGGCCCCACTAAGAATGTCATATACTTAATTTTATATATAGAGAGACTACAGTCCTAGTGGTAAGTATATTAATGTATCCATAGAGAGAGAGAGAGAGGTTTGAAGAAAAGGAAAAAATAACATGATAGAGAGGGAAGAGAGAGGTCAAAGAGAGGAATGTGCAGAATCTACGGAGCATTCCATTCACCGAAATGTTCTGGAGATGTGCTTTTATTAATTGGTCTTAATTAAGCAGCAAAACTTTGTAGTTTTAATCATTTTAAATTAGACAATATTATAAGGATCCCTTCTATTTACTGATTTACACCCTTATTTTAAAACACTTGTACCAATTTTTTCAAAGTTTTATTATTTTATTAGCATAGATCAATATATTTATTTTTTCCTTAACAATAAAACTATTATTATATTGAATATATATCACCACATTTTATGGAGCTTACATACTATCATCATCATATTGTATTACTTCAAAGTTGTCAAACTATTTAATTCCTTGTTGGTCTTGACAAATGATCCTTACACATGATACATATTGAACTTTTTCAATCTTACATGTTGGAACTAATTTCTGCCACTTGTTCTATCAATTAGCTTGTGATAATCTTTGAAGAAAAAAGAGTGTGTAATAGTTTTTTTCAATGAAATAAAAAAAATGATTGAATTATTCAAGAATTTTAGAAGAAAATGGAAGTCAACAGGTATTTGCATTTACATAGAGAATACAAGAGGATATTTGTCATTTGCAATTATACACTTATAAATTGTAATGTGACATTTTACTTAAAAAAGAATGAAATTGTTTTGAGCCAATTCACTGCAAATAATAGAAGGTCCTTATAATATTTTGTTTGATTAAATCTTTGTTTTTGCCATTTTTTTTTACTTTTTTTGGCAGCCACCCAATTTGCACCAATCCAAGTTACTATTATAACAGTAACCTGCTTTGCATATATATAATTCTGAATTATTTATTTTCAACACATTCTTGAATTAATAGACGAATTATATGGATTTCTGGAAATTTCTATTTTTAATATTTTTACTAGTTGTGAATTTTACGAATAGTTAGCTCATTTTTGCATCTTACTTTATTTTCTTTTAGAGAAAAAAAATCAAAATTGTGTTAAAGTTGCATGCATTTTATTTAACACAACCATTTCACAAAATATTAGTCTCATCTATTGTTTTTTTATATAAGGGGTTTTCGTAACTTCCAAAATCTATTGCTAATTGTTTCTTAACGGAATTCTCACATTTGTGTTCATGAAGACTTGAAACTATGACCTCTTAAAAGCCATTTTAGTTATCTATCACAAAACTACTAGGCCATTTTTATCTTATCTATTGTTTCCTTAATCATTCATCTGTCACTATCAGTTTAGCCCAAAACATAGAAGGTACTAGTAACACTGATGTTGTATATTATTTTCTTGTATGCCACTTATTTTGGCAAAGTTCTATCATACAAATAACCATTGGATTGATTGAAATTTATGATGTCATAATATATCTTTGTTATATATATGTTGCAAGTGACCTGGTGGGTGCACAGGTTGGAGGTTGCTACAAGCACATAATATATGATGTGTTATGACATCATGAGAAGTTTGCAGAAACTTAAACCTGGATTAGATACCATGTTTGGGTTAGATTAAATCTAAAGCAAGGAATAAGTATTGTATTCCCAAAATCTTCTTTCTGAAAAGCTAATTAATTGTGTTGGTCATGTGACGACATCTCCATGTCACGTGAGTTGCAGGAATCTCGCTTACACATCGCTTCTATATCATAATAATAATAATATTATTCACATTCTTCACTGCATATTCCCAAATCCCCACGGTTTGACCTTTAATTCCATACATCATCATTACCCAATTATGATTCCCTTTTGTAATGCTTTCCAATCATACGTGGCATCTGTTCAATGGCCTCTTGAATCTTGTCTTGTACTACTTTGTTATATGCTGAACCCTAGTTTTCCTTTGTAATTCTAGGTTGTACATCATTACATATTTACATGCGTAGATTTTCAGCTTTTTTTTGTGTGAAAGTAGATACAAAATTATACAACAATAATGTATTAAAAAGGCTAGCTATTTTAAGATTTGCTAAACAAAATTGTGCCAAATTCAAGTATTATAAAAAAATATTGATCTTTTTGTAGGGGGTTTTATTTGTGGATGAAAAACAGGGGCTTCTTAAATGTACCATCCGGCGCCAGTACAACCAAACAGCTTGATCCATATAACTATTTGGTTGAATTTGGGACCATTTATGCTTAAAAGGGTACTGTAGTTTCTGTCCTTGTTTTTTTTCGAGGGAAATAGTCTGTAGCTAGGCATTCATTGATTGAAGGTAAAAACATGCATCACTTATTAATCCATCTAATCCTATTCTAATTATTCTACCATCGTACATTGAGATATCATTGCAATCGTGTGTTATGTTTTATATCACACATTCAATGTTAAGAGAAACACTCAAACACATCCATCTACCTATGCTATCGATCCTGGTATAGTACTATGCTTGTCCTTGGTTTGTAAATGACACTGCATATTGTCGTCAAGGTGCCAATTGATATACTGAGATTGTTTTTTGTTGTTGTTGTTGCAAGTATGAAAATCTCAGTCATATCCTTCCAAATTAAAGTTTCAGTTGGCTCCTGAATTTCATTATTGGAAAAATATACTGGAAAACATTGTTCAATAATTAATGATACTACTGCCTATTTATTGGGGACTCAGCAGTTGTGTAGCAACCCATGTAATAGTGGGATCAAATAGGTCCACAGAAATTTTCATTTCCATATATGTCCATATACATATATAATATTATCAAGATTATTTTATAAAACACTTCCAACAAATAATTACTTGAGATCACTGTATAATTAGTTCTCTCTCCCCAACTGAAACTCAGTACAAGATTCTTAAATTTATGGTACATAAGAGATTCAAAATAGAAAAATCTTTACTCCTTTCCATGGCAGGTCACTCATCCTCCTATTCATTTCTCTTGTTTTATCTTGTTTACCTTATTTTTTTCTCGGGCACTATATATGTTTGAGGCGAATCTAATCTATTGTATAGTAGCGCTGGTACCTCTCACAAAAATGTAGATATCATTGAAAGAAACTTGATTTCGATTTCAAAATTAATAAAAAAGACACCTCCAACATATCATTATAAATTAATGATGCTTAGTTTGAAAATAATTAATCCAGAAATTAATTAAAAAGTTAATCAAAGTGTTACTAAAATTAAGAGAAGTAGACAATTTACAAGTGACTTTGTAAGCATCATATACAATACTTGTCTTCTTGCATTTCCAAATGTCTCAATGATTATTGATTAGAACATAAAAGAGTAATTGGTTTCTTGCTTGTATTGTGTTGTTTTATTGTCTACACAGGGGCGGGGAGGGGGGGGGGGGGGGGGGTGGTGTTGTGGACTCATGTGAACAATTTGCCACATTAAGGACTAAAATGTAAATACAAAATTTTGAAAGACCCGTCTCAATTTTTTCCTTGGACCCTTATGACCTAATGAATCTATTATACGAAATTACCAAAAAATAAAAATTCTTATTGTAATTTTTATATTTTATTGTCTTGGGTCTATAATTTTGGATGGTCAATATATTATTCAAAGCTTGTTTCGTTGTTATTGATATATTTGATTTCTCATGAAACTTTTTACGTTATATTTTTTTGCAATTTTTGTAACTATATTAGTTGTTATGTCGTACATATGTTTTTGTTTTCACTTTGTGGACCTCTCTGTCATAATTTTCTGCTATGCCCCTCTGAGTAAATCCTTTATGGTGCAAAAGCAATATAAAAAAGTTTACTTAAATTGTGAAATTATACACTTATATGTGCCCCTCTGAGTAAATTCAAAATTTCAAGTATTAAACAATATATGGATGCAACTTGGGCCTTTATATCAATTCCAGACTTTTATTGGGCTTTCGATGAAATGGGCTCACGTTAACAAAATAGCGCTCAGATACCTTGTCAACCTTTTGGCTCATGCAAACCAAGTCTACACAAAGCAAGGGCAAAAGTGCCACTAGGAATGTGTCTCATCAAATCTAACATATGGGTCCCACATTGTCAGCGGCCTAATAAAATGTTGCCTGAAACTTAACCCCTTCAGTGACACATTAAGATTTAAACCTCTTCTGCCCGAGTTCTAAACCCCCTGCCCAAACTTAATTAAAGGAAATGAGAGAGAACATGAACTGAACCATTGGATTGAAGACACGTGTCTTGATCCAACCCCTCTCCTTCGTCTTCTTCCTTTCGATCTGAACTTCTCTCGACTTAGAAGACCTCCAATGGGAGTGATCTCCTTGGCCTTTGAGAATCAAGCTACAAGCCATATACAAATCGAAAGAGGAGAGTAAGGAGAACACAACTGTATCCTTCGATGAAATTAAATCTCAGAATAAGGGGAAGGGCCGAGCTCAAACCTATAGGTACCAAATTGAAACTAGCAATTCAAAGCATGAGGGATCAAGGCAAGATGCTTGGCTGACTCCTAGGATCAACATGATGATATAACTGAGCTTGAATTTGGGATCAACCAATTTGATCAAAACACCTAAGCTCTCTCTCACAACTGCTGGCAAGTGGGGACAAGGGTATGGAGAGTTATGCAGATGCAAATAGAGGTTGCAATGACCTCACAACACTCAATTGAATATGTCAAGAGCTTAATTGGGATTAATTTGGAGCCCAACTGTAAAAGCCCAAATATTAAGCTCGAATGAAGAATGTAATAGTGAAATGGGATGTCAACAGCAACTCCAACAACCTGGGGAGCTTCTACACTCCTGCCAAAGATGTTGAGGTCAGCAAAGGACACTTGAAGGTCCCCTGGGAGCCAATCAAATCAAAGCATAAGGATTGAGGCTGAGTTGGCAACATTTGAGAGCATAATTCATTTAAATCAAAGGCCAATATCAAAGATGTTCTCTACAACTTCTAGAAGGTTTAGAGCCCTAAATAATAGAATGAGATCCACTTGGCACCTAAAAACTCAAGTTGCAACATAGAAGACCATACAAGACCCAAGTCAGAAGGGAAAAAGAAATATAATAGAAAATCGAATAAAATAGGAATCCAATGTGAAGCTGAATGTTGAGCCTATAAATACTCATGTAATCTCCAAAGAAAATTTCTTTCTTTCTTTCTTTGTTCAAATTGTAGAGGTGGTCGAAATTGCTTTACACTTGTTAAGCCTTCCACTTCTACCCGACATATCATCTAAACAGGGAAGAGGCCATTTTTATCTTTTTTTTCCTATGAATTGTGTAAATTGCTTGCTTGTGAAATGAAAAATCAAGTTTGAAACTCTTTGATCTTTGTTGTCTTGATGTTTAGGTCTAAAATTTGAAATATTTATGCATGAGAGTCTTTAATGATTGATTTCTGATGATTTGAATGAATCAAACAAACTTTTTAAACACAAATTTGAGTTCAATTGATCTTCTTTTTTCTTTTGAATTGATCTCAAGTCAGATCTGGCCTTCTATGCTTTTTCTAATTTCAAATCCTTCTTCCCTGATTCAAATACCTCTCTTGATTCAGATATACTATGAAACGTGCATTGAGCAATATGCAAGCTCTATAAGCCATAAACTCAGCACTAGGATCAAATAAAATCAAAACAGTGTTCAATTTACCCTAAATAACCCTCATGTGTTCAAATCCCTCAAGCACTTGAGATGAATCTCTTTTTTGCTTCCTATAAGTTTTATTGTGTCTAATACACCTTACACCAGTATAAAATGAAGTTTTGAAGCTCTAAAACTCAAACCAAAGCCATATGCCCTTTGTCAGCCCTTTGATTCAAAATTGTTAGAGATTTGTTATTTTTGTACATATCTCATTTTAACTCTAAATCCAAATTCATTTCCCAGACATGTGCATTATGTTTGTATAAACCTGTAGAATTAATTTCATAATTTTTTGGATGAACAACTTTGAAATTAAAACAATTTCAATCTCATATTTATGAAAAAACACAAAAAATATGGTTTAAATGCAATAAATAGCTCCAGTTGTCCAAATTTGAAATTTTAAAAATAGAAACGCTTCTTTTGACATGCCACGTCTAAATTGAAGCTCAAACACCCATGTTAGCCTCTAGAAAATGGTGTTCTAGCACCTATTTGGCATCCAAATTGAAACTCTTCTTAAGCTCTCAACACTTTGAGTTAGATCTAGGTCTTTGTACCAATTTGTAGTCTAACATTTATACTTTGAAGCTATAAATGCAAATTGATCTGCTCTTTTTGCAAATTCTGAGTAAGTCCAGAAAATAACTGAAACTGTTCTTCCCCTTTGAATTTCAGTTCTAAAATCCAAATTTTAAAATCAAAATTGAAAGCCTTCTGAATCTTTTTAAGTTTCAAGCTTTTTAAGTCTTAAAAAACATTTAAATTATCTCAAATCAATCTTATCAAACTTGTTTTCATGCATTTGATTGCTTTTATGATTATTGAATGATGTTTATGCACATGATTGTGGACTTGCTTGATGATTAAAAGGTCAGGTTAGCCAATGAAACCGAAACCATCACTCAAATTGACAAGTTGTGCTGAAATTGAACCAAACTCAAATTAAAAGCAGTGGCAAATTGAATTGAATGATTATTTGATATTGCTTATGCTTATAAATGCTTATGGTACTCCCTAAGAAGTGAAGTAAGCACATGCAATTCTAAATTTAACCAACATCAAACCCAGAGAAGTTAAACTCAATTAAATCCAAATTCAAATTGTGCAAAACCAAACAAGCACCTTCTTCATGTTGTTTGATGATCGGGGAACCTCCTTGGACTAAGAGGAATCAAATTGAACTCTTGAAATTCAAATTGAAACTTAAATTTCATTATTTTGATTCAAAATACCGCTGATAGTGAATTAAACCAAATTAAATTCAAATTAAGATGTGGCAGATCAAATTAAAGCTTGTTTGATGTTGCTTCATGACTATAAGTGATATCTGAACCAAAACAACTGGATTGTGCCTTTTAAATCAAAATCAAACTCAAATTATGACTGTTTGAGACCAAATTGACTCAAACTAGACCCAAATCGATAAATTCCATCATGCAAATGAAATTAAAGCTAAAAAATATCATAAATATGTTCTGAAAACATTAAAGGACCAAACCATCAAAATCATTTCAAAATCAAAATTAAAAATCAAAGTTCAACATCGAGAAGAGGAGAGGAGCACCACCACCTCCGGTGATCTCTGGCCCAACATTGGGTCCATTCTACTCATAACGCTCATACGAAGTCAAAGATGTGGTTCGATCAAGCTGCCATGGCCTGAAGCTCACTTGACACCATGATCAAACCCTCCGTTAAAGCTCAAGGAAGAAGAAGAAGGGAAGAGAGAAAAAAATGGTTGTTGATTGATCAGACGATCCAAATTCAAATGCTCGGATTGCATAAAATGGTCCAAATTAAAACACAAATGAAGGTCAAAAATTCTGAAATAAGTATGTATATTCTTATAAATTCATGCTCTTTATTTCTATATGATATTTCAATATATTTTGAGCATTTTATTTTGCTGTCAAATTTAAAAATCAATTAAACATCATTTTCCTTTATTTCCAATAAAATAATAAATTGATAATAGTCCAAATAAAAATGGATAAAAATATGCCTATGCAACCAAAAATCATAAAATCAAATATTAACTTATATTCTTATAATATGTGGAACATAAATGTCAAAATTAAAAAAATTAAATATTTTTAAATAATAAGTTTCATATTAAAAATTCTTAAACAAAATTTATATAAATAAAAAAAATACCATTTTTGCATTGAACGTCTCATATGCATAATAAGCCTACAAATTTTATAAGTTCCTCTTTTAAAACATATAGAAAATATTTTCCAAAAAAGGCCTTCTATATTTTTCAAAATAAAGATATAAAAATCTTTCTTTAAAAAATGAAAAAATATATATCTCTAAAAAATAAATAATTACCATTTTCTTTTATTTTTGATAGAAGAATAAAATTGATAGAAGCCCAAACAAAAATAAATAAAAAATTTCTGATGCATAAAATGATAAGAAGATTTTAAACAAAGTCTTTGATGGAGTTAATTCAATTGAGTTGGTGCAATTCAATTAGGGTATCACATCAAATAAAATGTTCCCTAATTTAATACAATTTGCAATTCAATTCAATTAACGCAACCGTTGCGACATAAATGAGATAAGAGTTGCGAAAGCGATTTACTTACTGTCCATCTCCTTTTCGTTGTCTCCGGTCTTTAGTTCATTCAACGTCAGAGATGTCTTGAGACTTGCGGAAGTGTCTTATCACGTGTTTTCCCGACAAATCCTTCCAAAGTTCTCGAGGGTGCTATCCTTTCTTTGGCGATCACGAAATTCCCAACAAAGTAAACACTCTTAATGGGAAGAATGTGGTAGCTATGCACAGCACATGTGCCCTAATCACAGTATAAATTGATCTATGTATTACACCCTAACGCTTGGAGACCCGAGACATTTTATAGGGGTCAGAGTGTATCTTGGAAAGATGCCGAATTAATTATCAAATATTCATCAAATATTTGTAATTATATTATCTCTAATTATTTTCCAAATTCTAGTATTTACTGCTGTAAATACATCCACGAATTTGGTACAAAATACATTTTATTCAATCATAAAGATAATGGGTGATCTAGGCATTCAAATCATGGCTTACAAAAGGTTTCTAGCGGCCGCAATGAATTTCATTACGGTCGCAATAGACTTGGCAACTGCACACTTGACAACTTTTTGCCAGGTGTCTTGCGGCCGCAATGAGATCCATTGCAGTCGCAATAAATCATGCCAAAGTGGCAGATTTATTGCCTTATCTTCCCCTACTGTATTGCGACCGCAATGAATCTTATTACGACCGCAAAAGATCATGTTTTGTGCTGTTTTGCTTAGGCTTTGATCCAAAACAAATTGGGTTTGGCCCAAACAATATTTTTGACTTTATACTAAGACCCATATATGCATTAATTGATCATAATCAGTCTATCAATAATTATAATTATTTTTTTGTAACAAAATCTTGGTGAAATACGTATAATGCCTTGTATATTAATTAATCACATTTAGCGGTATTTCCAACTGTTACTCCTCGTAACATTAGCAACAGAACGTGACATGGTTGTAATCATACAACACGTAGTCCAATTTAATTTATTGAAATTAACGTCTTAATTCTAACAATCTCATCTTACAAAAGTATAAATGAAATTACATAAGTCTTGCAAATAAAAAATAAATGAATAAATTCAACATTCCATGTAGGCAAAATAAGATATATTTTTTTTGTAACAAAATATTAAAAGGGTAAATAAAATTAAATAAGCCCATAAATCAAGTATAAATTAAAAAATCTCCTTTTCATGTGCACTCTTTGAAAGAGAGAAAATAAAGTAAGGATAATGTTTCGTAGATATCAATATTGAGATCGACTATCGATACCGATGTTATTATCCAACTTAAATAACTCAACTCGCGTACTAGCTCAATTAGCAACTCATAATAAGCTTAAGTTAAAATAACAACTTAATTCGGAAGACCCAAATAGCCTAAAATGAACAATATGGTAACTAAATTCAAAAGGCCCATATACGAGTATTCGATTCACTAAGCGAGTCATACCTGACTCGAACTCGACTCGAATAGTACTCAAGCTGGATTTGACTCGAGTTGAATCTGAGCAAGTTTATCCGAGCGAGTTGTGAGCAAGTCACGAGTCGCGAGTTATTTGTCCAGCCCTACTTGTAGCGTCTTGCGTCATGCTTCTTACATCATGGGTCATGCGTCATGCGACACGCGTCTGGCGTCACGCATCATGCGTCTTGCGACACGCGTCTTGCGTCACGCATCATGCGTCTTGCGTCTTGCGTCTTGCGTCTTGCGTCTTGCATCATGCGGCTTCCAGCATCTTGCGTCGTGTGGCTTGCGTCATGCGGTTTGCAGCGTGAAGCGTGAAGCGGCGTCATGCGGCTCTAAGTTCTAATTTGGTGCAATTCAATTTAGTATAAGAGCCAACATAACTAAATCCCTAAATTACTACTAAATTGCAAACAATTCAAAATCCTATGTGCTAAATGTTTGAAATAAAACATGAGCGAAAGCGACTTACGGTCCATCTCTTGTCATGTCTTCTGAAGACCCCTTGAGAAGTTGGAGGAGATGTCGGTGGCTTGAGAGGTTCGCAGACGGATCCTTCCGAGCAGTTACGAGTTGCTATATTTTCTCCAAGAGCACGAAGGACTCAAGGAGTACAAATACTTAATGGAGCAGTGTTCTGAAAGCTAAGCACATCATAGTTAATTGAGAAGAACATAGAGGTGAGAGGCGTTGTATTCCTTGTGATCAAGGCCTCGACATCTTGCCTTACCAATTGTTCGTCTTGATAATATAAATATGGAAGAGCGATCATTGTGCTCAGGGTCTCCTCCATCATCGTGTCGAGTTATCCGAGAGAGTCTTCAATTGTATGTACTATATCATCAAAATAAGCCGAGCAAAATTTGGAAACCTCCTCACTTATGTAAGACTCGACAATAGAACCTTCTGGGTGCACTTTGTTTCCAACATTCTTTCTGAAACGCTTATGTTCCCTGCGAGGATAAAAAAGTCTATATGAAAAACGTCAAACATGATTCAATGAAGAAACATAAGTTAGAAGAGAGAATGATAGCTCGAACAGTAAATAATTACAATGAACAAACCAATTAAAGGTCAAACTAAAGTTAGAAAAGAGAATGACATATTTGGTAGCGTATCTTCATATTTTTAGCTAGGGTAACGTGCACAACTGCTAGAGTAGTTATTTGCTAGCGTGTTCGTGGAGCGCTCTAGCAAATAATTTAGTGGTCCTTTAGCAATTAACTCTTTCGCTAGAGCCACTCGACAACCTAGTGAATAGTATTTACTACTCTAGCAAATAAGTCATTTTCTTGTAGTGCTCTTTCTAGTGCTCAATTTGATGCCTGGAATTATGTGGGGGTTTCAGATATCTTCATGGTTCGTATCCCCAATATATATATAGGCTGAATACTTCTTGGAGTCTTAGAGTCTTGAAAATGGCCTAAAGCGTTACACTCCTCTGTGACGCGTTACATAATTCGTTACAACGAGTTGACACTTTCTAAAATAGCCCTTATGTGCTTCTTTGATGTCTTCTAGGCCATTTTGAGCAGAAATCCGTTACAACGGGTTGGAAATCCATTATAACGGGTGGGCATGGCGTTATAATGCCTCTGTGGAGCATTACAATAATGCATGGCTCTGGAAATCCCTTCTCTGCTCAGCTCTTCTCCTAAGACCGAGTATATGAAGTGCAAGTTCACTGGCATTCCATTAGAAGATGGAGATGTCAGTTTAGATGGACACGTAGTGCCTATAAGAAACACCTTTTAATATTTGAAATCGATGCTATAGAGTGATGGTGAGATTGACGAAGATTTCAGCCATAGAACAAGAGCGGGTTGGATAAAATGGCGACAAGCATCTGGCATCCTATGGATAAAATGGATAAAAGGCAAGTTCTATATGACGATGATCAAACCCATAATGTTGTATGTTGCAAAATGTTGGGCTACTAAAGGGCATCACATACAAAAGATTAGTTTGGCAGAGATGTGTAAGTTACGATGGATATGTGGGCATACAAGAAGGAATCGCATTCGAAATGACGATATACGTGGCAAGGTCGGAGTTTCACCGATTGAAGAGAAACTTGTTCAACATCATTTAAAAAATTCAAAAAGCATAGCTACAAAACTTCAAATGCGCTCAAATTTGGTTTATTAGGAGATTTTGATGTCTAAATTTTATTTGCCAACTTAGGTCAGACATTTGAGTTGTCGGTATATGATTTTTTATGCCGAAGTAAAATAGTTTTTTTACTTCGCATAACACGGTAACATATATATATATATATATAGAGCATGGCTAAAATAATATGCATAGTACACCCCATTTCGTACTATGCATATAGATATAGGTCAATAAATTGAGATTTAAGTTGCTCAATAAATTCTTCATATGAAAATATTGTAGGAAAAAAATTGTGATTTTTAGAGCTTTCTTGCTATTTTTTAAATATTTTTTAAAAACAGTCCAGATTTAATACTACAAAAGTGTCATTTCTGAGCTGTTTTTAAAAAATATTTAAAAAATAGCAAGAAAGCTCTAAAAATCACGAAATTTTATTTCCTACAAGATTTTGATATGAAGAATTTATTGAGCAACTTAAATATCAATTTAATAACCAAATTAAATACAAATGACCCTATAGTACGTTATGTGGTGTACTATGCATATTATTTTAGCCATGCTCATATATATATATATATATATATATATATATATATATATACATATAGAGGAGGGATCAAATGACAATAACTTTGGTAATACCAACTATAACAACAACCATTTTTTTATTTTCAAAGTCTAACTTGTTAATTCAAACCGTTGAACATGATCTCCACAATAAAATACGCTTCTAGATCAAATTCTATATTGTTTTTTATTTTTATACTATTTATTAAGATGGATGAAAAATATGCTAAAGTTACCACAATCTGAGCCATTGAATTTTGTATACATCTTATTAAATAAAATAGTAAAAAAATACAAAAAATTATGAGTCCTTTTACCTTGAGAAAAACAACCAAGTGAGGTCAATAGTGTCTTCCAAGTTTCTATAAGTCATTATTGTAACCAAATACAAGCCAAATCAATAAATGTACATACGTGAAGATCTGTCATGTATGGTGAACATAAGGTAAAGTTGCCTTTATTGTATGAGAGTCTTTAGAATTAAATGAATGAGGACACTTCTTATCTAATAAATGAGGCTTGTATAGGGTTGGGGTGACAAAGTGGGGTTAGGAGCACAATTGTTTACTATGGGAAACGTTTACACAAAGGAGGCCATGGGAATCCGAGCTAGAATTCAGTGACTTCCATAGCCTTTAATAAATTTATTTTCCCTGTAAGGAGACTGCTTTGTTTAAATTTAGTTCAAGTTTTGTATTTATGAAAAAATTTAGATATATAGGTGTTTTTTTTTTGTACTACATTCAATTTATACTGTACAATTAGAATATATGGTGTGAATTTCAGTATAATGAACAGTATGTATTGAATAGAGTATGTAGAGAACAGATATCTTAAGTATTTTCTTATTATAGTATAGGACTGTTTTATGATTTATGAATTATGACCCCTTTTGAGCCCGATGTCTTGGGTTTTCTATGTTTCAATTTTGGGTATTGTGAATAGATTTGGGTGCTAATCATGTCATGAGGCAGCTCACGAGGCATGTTTATTCATCGATTGGCAACGATACAAAGTTCAAAATTTTTAACAACGGTAAGAAAGAAAGGTAATTGGATGACCGTGTTTTTACTTGAGGTGTGAATATTTTTGAAGTGTAAGGCAGAAAGATTTTATATTGTACAAATTAAATTAATAGGGTATAAGAACATGAAAAGTCTAAAATTATGTTGGCAAAGGGCATAAAGAAGGGATAGCATTGGGATGTTACAACGAGTCAATGACTTGTAAAAACCAAAGTTTTGATTTAGTTTATTCTATTTCGATACTGTGATTTTGTCTTGTCATATTATATATAAGAGTTATGATTTAATATTTAATTGAACTATAAAATAAATATTGTAAAACATTGGTTTAGTAGAATCTGTCTCAGAAGGTATTTTGGATCCGAGAGTTCTATAGGATAGGCCTAATTCTTTTGTAGGACGAAACACGTTACATAGCACATTATCTTGCTCTCTTGCTCTTATTCTATTTACTCTTGTTTGGATTGTTTCGAATTGCATCATTACTTGCTTATTTGACATAGCTAGATGATTAAAGTCTGAAAGTTATACTTGAAATTGTTAAACGCTTTTGCAATCGTTTTATACCTTTATTTCTTTGTTCAAAATAACAATAGCTTGATTACACCTATCAGACCACTGGATTGAAATCAAGCGTTTCAAGTATTTCAACTTAAAGAGAGAGAGAGAGAGATATTTTTATCGCCTAAAAGAAGAGTATTTTATTTAATCTATTTTTTCTTTGTATTTTTGTATTTTTGTGTTTTTGCAGGGTGTTCTGTACAAGAGGAGAAAATCGGCAACAATTCTTAGGGTTTTCATGGGATCATAGACTGAAAATATACAGTTGACCGAATGAAACTTTGTACTGTGATTGCGTCTTTTTGGGCTATGTTCATCTTTGAAACTTTTTGAACATTAGCTTTAGAACTAGCTAGAGATAAGTTATGAGGTTACAGAAGATATGTGTAGAGATAAATAAGTAACCAACTCCATAAGCGTGTCTTCTCGAGCAACCTTAGCATTTTGAAATAGCTAGCGATAAGTTATTAGAGTTTAGAAATTACAATACAAGTTCTTAGGGTTCGGGATTCATGGTTCAAGGTTTAGGGTTCATTTTTTTTATTGTGGTC
>CAXKVX010002053.1:0-64379 GCA_964058865.1 Eleocharis quinqueflora | reverse complement strand
ACATAAAGCTCTTAGGGGGGGGGGGGGGGGGGTAATTGTCATTAAACACAAATTCCGGGGGGGGGGGGGGGGGGGGAGGGGGAGGGGAGAAGGTATCTATTCAAATTTAAAGTTCGGAGGCTAACTTGTTAAAAACTAGAAATTCAGAGACCTCCGGTGACATTACCCCAAGTTTAAATTATAGACCATCAAATTTACAACAATATATTAAGTGAAAAATGCAATGTCGTTTGAATGATTGAAATTTAAAATGCAATCGATCTATATATGTATTCAAAATATTTGAAATTTCATATAGTTTTTTATTTAAAAAATATTATCAACATTGTCATAATAACCACTGAAGTAACCTTTTTTAAGTTTCAAATTTCAAGAGATATCAGTGAATATAACAATCCACAACACCGAGCAAGGCATTATGACCTTCTAAATATAGAAAAGGCATTTTAGTATGGCGAATGCTAAAAATGAGATACATAACTGATGGCGAAACTACTACACAAATGGGTTTTTAGTGTCGCCAACTTATCACAGGATTTAAATAAAATTCGGGAATAAAAAGGTTCAGTGGTATTTCTGAAATTTACTTAAAAACTTAACACCGAATGTTACATAAAGATCTGTTATTAAGTACTGTTACTTTGATTCGTGGGATTTTTTTTATTTATCATCGGTTGGTAAAGAAAAATCGATTATAAGAGGGACATTTATCACCGAATTTTAGTAGGGATCTGGTTTAAAGAACTTATCACCAATTTTCTTTTAAAAATCGACAATAAATATTTAATGTTATAACTGGATTTCAACAAGAGTCTAGTGGTAAAGGTTTTTTTTCATAACTTATCACCTTATATACAACTCTTGATAACCCAAATTCGTTTGAATAATTGTTGCCTTATTAAGTGCTTTGTTTTTTCATCATTTGACTCACTAGTAGTTGCTATTTTTGTTTCATAATCTTGAAAGAACAAGAGGCACAATGTCGGAAGAACAACAAAACCAAGAGGCACAATCTGAGAAGATCATAAAGGTTAGAGGCAAAACCACAGCACAGAGTGCTCGCAACCTCCCTGTAGAGGCTAAGCATATTTCTTTCAGACATGAGGGCGCGCCTATTGGTGATAATGATGCGCAATTCACCACCAGCATGGGAGTATTAGTTAGGCAATTTGTGCCTTGCCACATAGAGAGTTGGAAAAAAATGGATAAAAACACAAAAGATGCCCTTTGGGACATTATTAAGGTGAGCATCATACTAACATATGTGATATAACTTGATATATGTTTTTGTTTGAATCATACTAATAGTTCTTCTTGTTTCTTGCAGAATGAATGGAACATAAAAGATGATACTCATAAGTCGAGAACTCTTAAAAAATGAATGAAATATGGTGGTCTTGCAGAGTCAGGTTGAGGAAGGAGTACATCACCGATGCTGGTCTTGACACACCGACGAATGTCTAGGAGCATGAAAAAAGCATCGAGAAAGAGCAATGGGAGATCTTCTTGGGCTATTGTATCAATCAAAATTTCTTGGTATGTATGTTTTTTTCTTCTCTTTCATGGGTTTAGCCCTCACTTTCAAAATACTTATGTTTTTGCTATTGTGAACGAAAATGAGCGAGCAGGGAAAAGTGAATGCGAGCAAGAATATACATCCCCACTTTATGG
This sequence comes from Eleocharis quinqueflora, assembly GCA_964058865.1. Lineage (NCBI taxonomy): Eukaryota > Viridiplantae > Streptophyta > Magnoliopsida > Poales > Cyperaceae > Eleocharis > Eleocharis quinqueflora. The sequence continues at coordinate 62,708 of CAXKVX010002053.1, read as the reverse complement.
GCTCAGGTGGTTTGAGGATCGCAATGAAGAAGTGGACGCCTAATTATGTCATATCGATTGTGACAGGCTCATCGTCGGTCAGCACATTAGGCAATAAAAGGAGCGGAAATTGGGTGCAACTATACTTAGAACAAAAAAGAACCCTGAGACGGAAATGTACGAAGTTCGGAGCATCGATTCGGCACATGTTATTGTGAGGATGGTGCGTCCTTTTTTTCTAAATTTCTAAATACTTACATTGTATTCTTATGGTTCTATGCTAATATTATGTTTTCAAATTGACACGAGGAGAAAGTTGCGGAAGTACGTGCTAGGACATTCAGGAGAATCGGTACCATGATATCCTGGAAGCTGCATTAGAGACACCCGAGCATCCGAGTAGGATGAGAGGTTACTCCACATATGCCGATATTAAGGATGTACACGGGATAGGAAAGAGGAGGAAGACGTCTCATGTCCAATGTGTCAGTTTGGAAGAGCATCAAATGGTTAAGGACAGGTTGTCAGCTCTTGAATTCTAGCTTCAGCCAGTTCTTCAAGGCAAAGTCCTGGAGCAAGAGTCTCCTCAAAGTATTCATGATAGCAGCAAAGTTAGCTCCAATGTCCCAGACCCACTTTTTCTTGATATGCTTCTGGTACTCTCGTAACCCTTCTTTTAAAACATTATTATTCTTTATTAATTAGGGTTATTCTTAAGTTTGGTTTAATTTCTAATTAGATGTCGTTATTATTTATTTAATAAACCCGTGAACTACAGGTTGTTCAAGCAATATCATGGCGATGAGCCTAGACAACTCATAGGATACGGGGGGATATTTTCGTCTAATCCCGATCAGTTAGTGCACAGTGTATCTCTCGGCAAAGATGAGCGGTACGTAACCTTGGATGAAATGCACGAGAACAGTCATCACACGACTCTTCATCTTCCTTCTCTGGGCTAGGAAGATGTATATTGTGCTTAGTTTATCAAGAGTTTCTTCGGTGGCCTGCAAGTTTGGTGGAGGTGGTGAAGGCACTCGATCTCGACCGGTTATTTTGATTCACAATTATCGCTTGCAACTTGGCTAATCAATAATTTATATATCTAATTGAAATTTTCATTAAATGCAGGACATTGCACTAAATGCAAATGAAAAAGACACCGAGTTGAGGTGAAAGGAGGTTGCGTTGAAGTAGAAGGAGGCCGAGTTGAGGCAAAAAGAGGCCGAGCCTAAGCAAAAGGTGACTGTAGAGAAGCAAAAGGAGCCGGTGTTAACTGCAGTGTCGAGAGTTTGTAGGAAGCAACTTCTAAACTCTGCAACATTGCAAAAGCCTCGGCGAAGCATCAAAATATTTGTACAATGTTCTTATGGGCCAACACGATATGCCATTGGGATTTCATCTCGGCTCCTAATCTTTGTTCAATAATGTAAATTTTGGTGACAGTCCCGCCTGGTTGACACTTGAAGTAATCATTGAGATATTGAGTGACTAAACTTGGCTTCTTAATATTACAAGTTTTTTGCATGTAAGTATTTATGCACTTACTCTTTTTTAATAATTAAGCAACTTGATATTCATTTCTGATATACGTGCAGGGTTTGTGAAAATGATCTTAGGAGTATTGTGTTTAATCCGACTTTCCTATTTTTGGACTCTATGGTGTGTGCAGCATTTACTTCAAAACAAGATTTCGAAAGTGCTTCGTTGTACATCACTAGATTCATGGACGAAACCCAAGATCCTTCATCATTCATATTTCTACCATATCTTGAGAGGTAAGAACCATAAATTCTAAATTGAATAATCTTTGCTTATATGCTCAATATATTCAATATATGCCTTTTTGTTTTTGGCTGAATTGTAGGGATCATTGGTATCTCCTTGTGATGCAAATCTTCACAGCAACGGGTTGGGTTGTTGATTCTATGGATCGCACATTTTCTGTGGATCGCATCTCAACTGACCCACACGAGATATTCTCTCCTTTAAATTTGTGCGTAGCTGTCTCTTTTCAACCCATTCAATACATACAGAATAATTACAGGATGTGCTAACTTCTATTTGTTGCAGAGCACTTCGAACATGTTACATGTGCCATAGGGTAAATAAGAAAGATGCATATTTCAGATGGGTAGAGCTGAAAGTAAGCAATTTGAACATAGTAGATTTAATTTTGTTATTTAGGATTGATGATTTAAATGATTTAGGGTATATGATTTAATCAACCAGTATTTAAATGATTTATTATTTTAATATTTTTTAGGGTCCAAAATAACCCGATGGTTGTGGCTATTACGTCATGCAAGTTGGGCAACATATAATAAATGTCGTTAGTCATATCAAAGAAATGCCAAAGGTATGAAATCAATTTTCGAATTTCTTTGTTCATTTGGTTGTTCATATAAAATGTTGGAAATAATCTTTGTATTTTGATGCAACAAAATTGGAACATATACAAAGGAAGACACGCCACGGCTGAAAGAATCGATTTGTACTTATATTATAAAGCAGATATGATGGTAACTTTCTTCTTATTTAGCAGTTGAATCTCATTCCAAGCATTCAAAATTTGATCCAAAATAAGTGTAACCAAAATTTACCTAGCTAATAAGAGTATCCAAAATTTATACTTGACGAATCAAGCTGTACCAGTTGGTTCAAACCAAAGACTTGCTATTTCAACCATTGTTGCTTACGTGTACGAACTTGATCCACGAAGTTGTTGCTTCGTTCTTTTGTATGTCCACTATGTTGTTTTGTTAATTCTAATTTGCATCTATTACTGTTAATTTTTTTGCTAACAGATTATAATATATCTTCTTTATTTTTTCAGCATTCAAGTCTTGTGAATTTGGAACAATTGGGAGAGAACTGTAAGCACGATTTTGTTTTGTTTATTAAGATGTAATTGTGAATTTATGTCGTTGAATAGAAATTATCTAACTCTGTAAATAATTTTGTAATTGTGTCGTACATTTTATATACATGTGATTGACCTGCATTGGGATGGGACAAATTTATTTGCATTGATTTGGCTAAAATCTGAGTATACATTGCAGGGATTAATTTACGGCTGACAATACAGGATCAACCACATAAAATCTCATGGATCATGCAATATATAAATAACTATTTATCACCGAATAATAAATAAAATCCATATTAGCTGGAAAACTATAAAAATATTTTAAAAGAGTTGTCATCGGATTTTTATTAAGTATTGGTGATAAAGTTGGCCTTTATCACCGAATTTTTATTAATAAGTGATGATAGAATGGGCTGTTTATCATCAGATTCTCTCTAAAAATCGGTGATGATTTCTTTATCTTTATCACCGAACCTTAAATATATTTAGCACTCCTTCCTTTTAACTCTGGTTGAATATCAGAGGTCAAATTATTGATAAAATCGGTGATAAAACTCAAATTTTCTGTAGTGCTACTCTCTGATAGTACAAAAAGAAATTGCCGAAGATTATCCTGAATTCATATCAGCTATAGCACAACACCCGTGACACGTTGTGTGAACCGTCTGATCGATACTGCAACCTTTGAATTCGTATTTCCGAATCTGAACTCTTCGTGATGTTCATCTATGTCGTTCATCTATCCTATACTTATATTTCGCTACAGCGGAATCACATCTGATTATCCTCCCAGTCAAGACCAACACATCTTCCAATGAAAAGCACGAGAGAGGTCATCAGTTGGCTGACGAATTATTAGTTTAGTAACAGAGCCTACAAAGTATTTATTGTCTCTCTTTTTCTTTCTCCTTTTCTCTTTGTTCTAAATAAACATTGTAAATAATGATTTTAATTTTAATGAAAATTCTAAGTAGTATACTTCAAAAAAATTAAGGGATATAAATTACACACAAAGATTCCACCAAATATTAATCCGATATGAACAATATATATTTAAACTTGGTTCATGTACTCAGCAGTGACACAAGGATATCTGTGGTCGCACTCGCATATACTCAGGAGCGGAGCTACATAGGTTCAGAGTGAGTTAACTGATTCATCTTGAAAAAAAAGTTTCAAAATTGACTATATAATTAGAAAAAAAGTTATGAAAAATAAACTTATAATTTGAATTTTTTTAAAATATTCATGATTTTGAATCATTCTGAAAAAAAATTCAAAATGTTTAACTACTCTAAATAAATTTCTGATCCGCTACTGCATATATATACTGTTATAACAAATTCATTTCCTGTAGTGACGGGATCATAACAGTTAACAGTTGAAACAGAATTGAGCTAAAATATTATAAATTCGCTTTCAATATTCGGTACCTGTTACTTCCATGAGAAAGCTGTTTCGCTTTTTTCTCACTTTCTATTTTTTATTACATTTTTATTTAATTAAGGAAATGGAAACAGCTTTGAGAAAAAATAATAGAGACAACACGTCAAATCAGAAGGTGGGAAGTTATCTGTCGCAATTGTCAGTGTATTTTTTAATAAAAGTAATTCATAAAAAAATATCCTGTCTACGGAGTCTAGCAAACACATTAGCACGCTTTAAGTTATTCTCGCTTATCTTAATAGAAAATAGAATGACGATTTTCCGTGACATGTATGTATCAAGATATTTTGGAGCTAAAAGAGATTATGATAACACCGACTATATTTATATGATGAGATCACACATTACAATATTACATATAACACATTATTGGAAGAAAACTGTAACCAAGTATTGGAGGCAAATCTCTATTTAAGCTTTATATATATTTTTCCAATGAACAATAAAATACTGCACATATTTTTTAAGATTATGCATAAGTTTTAAACTTCATAGATGAATTTTCCTACTGTGCATGCATGCTCACGTATATATCCATTAATAAAATAGTTTACTCTTGTGTCAGAAATCAATTACTTTTGTATAAGTATAGATGATACTTCATTCTACCGGTGGCTCGGTAGCATGATTCATGATTCATTAAAATTTAATATATGAAGAGTAAATTGATTGAGCAAAAACTTGTCGAATAGCTCACCAACAGCTGTGCATACGACTTCTCGGATAGTACCTCAATAAACACGAGGGAAGTCTCTAAGCACTTGAAACTGGCATCCAACCTATCGCTCGAGGTTACACGAATCGGACCGAATGTTCGGCTTCAGGAAGCGATTGTAGATGGTTATAACACGTTCTCTATTACAGAACTAAGTATGGCACGATCATCCAGAACTGTGATATGGTTTTCATAACCACATCGGCACGATGCGATAACCGACTAAGATCTTTTCTGGAGACCTAACCATCTTCTTTCGCTATAAATACCCCTCTTATCAAATCGAAAAGGGACAAAGCACTTGACCCAGGTAGAAATGCAGCCAAAATTCCAACCGAACACACATACACAAGAGAGAAGCCATGATTCACCATTAGACAAGATCTCCCAACCTTCACACTTCCAAACCTATGAACTATCTGCCAAATAGGACGTATCAGCGATCGTGGAGACATCTCCCTAACTCTAGACTAGGTTTACTAATGGCGAATCAGAGCAATATCGACATACTAGGAGAAGGTGAAGGTGGTACTAGAAAAAGGCCAAGGTACCCTCATCCTAAAACCTTAGAGGGACACGTGCACAATGTGTACTACAGACCTTCTACTCTTGCAGACTTACGAAATCGCCGCCAGCCGAAAGCCATTTTCGAACAAGAAGTTGTCCAATCTAGGAGATCACCGTTACGTCCCGAAGGACAGGTTCTCCAAGTAGTCACACCCTTACCCGAGAATACACCACATGTGACACCTTCGCCACCCCTACCTCCACAACTACCCGTGCCAATGATTCAACCATCTATTCAGGCTCCTGCATCGCCTCAAGGAGTGGGAGTGACAACGCAGGCACAAATAGTACCTGAGGCGCAAGTTGCATAAACGAATCTCGGAGGATACTACTGGTACCATTACCCACAGGTACATATGATAGGAACCCCACGGGACCCCTATGGGCAGTGGCGGATGTACTCAGAGCCAGGGGGGTCAGCTGCACCCCCCTAGATTTATTAATTATGAGTTAACTAGTTGTAATTTTCTGGTCTGAACCCCTCTAATTTTAGAAGTTGAACCTCTCTGAGTCTGGGCCAACCGATCAACGGATCAAGCACAGAAAAAAAAAGATGTGCAAAACAATGGGCCCAGCAGACTGTTATTTGATATTAAGTAATTGGGCCCAGTGGACCAAAAAAAATGCTAACTCTTTTAACTCTCCCACTCGTCTGATATTATTGTCGAATACAGACGATATACAGTACAGCAGTAGGTTTTGTGATTTTGTCCCTGGCACTCCGCACTTGGTCGACAATTCGACGCCGACACCGTCTGCGAGACTGCGACTCTGCGAGTCTGACGCCGCTGGCCTGACGCCGACGCCTCACTATCTCCTGCCTTCGTCGCTCGTCCAAAGTCCGCCAGTCGTCCAGAGCTCATAGTTGCTAGTTTGCCAATGCCCCGTCGCTGACTCAGGAACCTAGGTTTTCTCTCCTTCTTTCATTTTTCTATTATCCTGCTTTGCTACATTAAATAATATATGATAGAATCTGATTAGTGACCAAGGCAGCAAGCAATTGGTATTAGTAATTGGAAATTAGAATGAAGAATTTTGATAATTTATTTGCCATAGTTCACTGTCTACAATGAAGCAAATAACATTTTTCATTTTAATTTTGGGTATACGAATATGGTATTTCTGAGCTATCATTAGATAAATAATTGTTTAATTATATGTTCAATATTTGCTAATTAGCCAATGAATACCTTCTCTTTTCATGTTAGTTTGTAAGGATGCAAAGGTTTTTTCAAAAGGTACCGAAATCTCGTGTCGATTCATCTTCAAGTTCTAATCATTTTCATGAGGTTAATAGAACCGAACAAGATCATTCTTCTGATCCTGCTCTAAGGCACCTATATCTAGTTATAATCCAAATGAGCGTGATCGTATACGTCGATTCTACCTAACAAATGGACCATGTCAACCTTACAATCATGATTTTCCGCAAACCAATATTAGTGGAGCAATAAGGAGGTTCAACACCGGCTGGTTTGATAAGTATAAAACCTGGATGGAATATAGCATAAGTAAGGATGCGGTACTCTGCCTTCCTTGTTATCTTTTTAGACCGGAAAATCTTGGATCAGGTGGAGGGTCCAAGTTTATAGGAGAGGGTTTTAGAAAATGGAACAATGCTATAAGCTCCTTTGAGGAACATGTTGGTGCTTCAAATTCACGACACAAAGAAGCTGAAAGAAATTGTGCAGCTTTGATGAATGAAAGACAAAGTATTCAAGCCGTGGTTGAGAGACAAGGTGTTAAACAAGAGATGGAATATCGCAAACGATTGGAGGCAACTCTTTCTGTAGTGCAACTTATTTTGAGGCAAGGTTTGGCATTTCGCGGTCATGATGAGTCGAAAAGTTCTAACAATAAAGGAAATTTTCTTGAGTTTTTGAAATGGTTGGGAGATCATAATAAAGAGAAGATGCTGTTATTCTCAACAATGCTCCTAAAAACTTAAAGCTGATTGCACCAGACATTCAAAAAGATGTTGCGAACGCTTGTGCAGAAGAGACGACTCAAGAGATAATGAAGGAGCTTGGAGATGAATTGTTTTCTGTTTTGGTTGACGAGGCAAGAGATGTCTCAACCAAAGAGCAAATGGCGGTTGTGATTCGGTATGTGAATATAAAAGGATGTGTTGTCGAGCGATTTCTAGGTAAGTATATGAAATGTACTATTTTGGAATATAAAGTGATACTATTTTGTTTTTTTTAATATGTCGAATGATACTATGCTATTTTTTAGGTATTGTTCATGTTTACGAAACTACGGCAATAAGCTTGAAGATGGCACTTGAAGATTTATTCGGAAAGTATGGTTTATCTTTTTCCAGGTAAGAATGTGAAAGCATATTATTTTGAAATGTAAAATGATAATACTATGGTTTTTTATATGTAAAATGACTTGACGATTTTTTTTAAACTCTAGATTGCGTGGCCAAGGTTATGACGGAGCTAGCAACATGAGTGGAGAGTTCAATGGTCTCAAAGCATTGATTTTAAATGACAACAGTTCGGCATATTACGTGCATTGCTTTGCTCATCAGTTGCAATTGACACTTGTTGCAGTGGCTAATGAACATCATGAAGTCATGTTATTTTTTGACATGGTTGAAAGTATTCTCATAGTTGCTAGTAGATCAACTAAAAGACTTGATCAATTACGTGAGAAGTGGAGAATTGAAATTGTGGAGCAACTTTCGAATGGAGAAATTACAGTTGGAAGAGGTTTGAACCAAGAAACAGGTATTGCACGTGCCGATTTTACTCGTTGGAGTTCTCATTTAGCCACCTTAAATAGTATGGTTATACTATTTTCAGCCACACTAGATGTTCTTGAGGAAATAAAGAATGAAGGAGGCACAAAATTGCAAAGAGCACAAGCGCATGGATTTTGAAGAGCTATGCAAAGGTTTGAGTTTGTATTTTTGTTGCATCTCATGACAAAATCATTTCTCATCACTCATGATCTATCACAAATCTTGCAAAAAAAGAATCAAGATATAGTGAATGCTATGCGCTTAGTGAAAAGTGCTAAAGCTCGGTTGCAAATAATGAGGGATAGCGGTTGGGAAGAGTTACTCAAAGAAGTTTGTGATTTTTGTGTGAAACACGATATTCAAGTTCTAAATATGGAGGATTTATATGTCGATAACCCACGTCGTCGAACAGACATAACTAATTTGCATTATTTTCGTGTTAATCTGTTTTACACGGTTATTGATATGCAACTGAAAGAGCTTAATGACAGATTCACGGAAATGAATAGTGAAATTCTCATGTGTATGTCGTGTTTGGATCCAAAGAACCGTTTTTCATCTTTTAACAAAGATAGGTTGGTTCAATTGGCTCAATTTTATCCCTCCGATTTCAATGAATTCGAGCTTCCTATGCTAGCGAGTCAATTAGAGAATTATTATATATATAGATATGCAAGATGATAGAGATATTTTGGAGGTAAATAACTTGAGTGAACTTTCTCAAAAGATGGTGGAGACGAATAGGCATGATGTTTACCTTGGTTTATAAGTTGGTGAAATTGAGCTTGATATTGCCGGTGGCTACTGCTAGTGTTGAAAGAGTATTTTCGGCGATGAATTTGGTGAAAACTGAATTAAGAAGTAAAATGGGAGACAAATGGATGAATGATTGCTTGGTTACTTTTATTAATTGAGAGAGATTTTTTTTATAACTGTGGATAAGGAACGAATTATGCGAAGGTTTCAAAACATGAAGTCTCGTAGAGGAAAGCTTTCTTCATAAGCTTAAGCATTTGTTGTTTTTTTTTTGTTAGTTTTTAATATGTAAAATGAGGAAAATTTTCTTCATTGACTTGATTATGAGACTATCTATTATTTTGACTCGTTATTTTATATTTTTATATTAAGTAATATTGTATGTTTTATTTTTTTTATTTGGTATCAGTTAACTATTGAGTTTGTACCCTATAAGATTGGATAATTTGATTTCTGAGCTCATCTGACAAAAAATTCTGCATCCGCCACTGAGTATGAGGTGATTCTCTAGGTGTGGATACTGGTAATGGCACCTACGAGATCCTTTTTTCTTTTATTTAGTTATTGTGTACATTTTCGTTTGCTTTGATAGGAAGTGAAGAGGTAGGTCGTTCTCCTACTAATTTCCAAAAAAATAATTTACAAAATTATAATGACACATTTTTTTTTGTAGTAGTAAGAAACGAGCAATAGACTAGAAAATGCATATATTATCACAGCTTTTCACAATCAATATACACATACATCACTCCAATAGCAATAAACAAGAGATCTAAAATACCGAAATATATAGTACTTAATTTCTTTTGTTACTAATACTTGTGCCACCACTTCCGCTTCCTTGATTGTCACCATCATCTCCACCAGTGTTTCCCCCATGGCTATTGTATTGATCTCTTGGTATGCTATGATGGTTGTCAATTGCGGTTCCACCTAAAGCGGATACTCTGATCAACTTAGCTTTCTCAACCTCTTCAATTTGATCCATGGCCATCCCTCGCATTGCAAAGCTGCATGTTATCATGGCTAGTATAACAACTAGAGATAGAAGCTTCCTTGAAGATTTCATTCGTATCCTATACAAGCAGTATATATATATACTGAGTTTCATGTAATGTAAATTAATTAGAAAACAGGATTATGGTTCTTTTTTTTACAGTGAATGAGAATTAATGGTGGTTAAATTTTTTGAGATAAAATTAAAACAATGAAAGAAAGAGATCTACCGTACCTAGCTAGTCGATAATTTCGGAGCTAGTTTAAATTTGACACAGATATGTTCTTGTTTTAGTTTGTCGTACGTAGATGGTTAGGTTTTTATAGGAAAATGCAAATGATACTCTTTTTCCCTAATGGAGCACCATTAAAGATAGTTAAGTGGAAGAGGGTAATTATATTCCACAAATACAAGTGGAATTATATTCTTCTAGTGTAAAACGACCTCCAAAATGAGATTTACTTTTTACTGTGGTTATTGCAGAAAAAAGGACCTTTTAGATAATGCTTTAGTTACTGCATTTCACTTTTTTACACAAATCACAATCCCTGATCAATAAACAATTAGTATCACTGGATTTTGTACACTAAACAACCAGGAAATGAAAAGCAAATTATTCTTTGGAATTAATAATTAATTAGCAACACTGAGTTAAATAACTCCCAATACTTGACATTTGCGGTGGAATTCGATCACACCCCTGTCTAACACCTATGGGGCAGCAAAATAAAATGGAAAGTTTGATTTTTTTTTAATCATGCGTATACTTCAGGGTTTCAATAACTATGCTAGTCACTAGTCAGAATGTCAGATTGTTTTGGTTCGAATTATACAGTGGTGGATGCAATGTATGTCAGGTTAGGACAAGTGTTTTATATTGAATTTTACAATTCTTCAGCTGCTCAATAGTACTTAATACTTGTGCTCTATTTTGGAACAAATTAAATTTGCTCTTTTCATGAAACAAAATTGTGTCTGATCCTGAGCCCTTAATTGACTGTGTAATTTGCGTCAAAAATAGATCTCTAATTATTATTATTTTTTATGTTTTTTCTATTTCGTACTTTGAGCGAACAAGAAGGAGAGTGTAGAACATATTAATAGACATTCAATAGAAAATAAAGAGATTCAAGAGAGTTTTACGAACTAGGCTTTTATGGGCCTCCAAAGTTTTTGTGATCTTATTTTTATTTTGTTTGATTATTCTTTTGCAAATTTGACATAATTTAGTATAATAATATAGAATCTCAGAAGAATTTGTCGTGCTAGACTTGTGACATAAAAATGAAACATATATAGTTGTAAAAGACTGAAAATATAAATAAGAAACAATTACTTTATATTTCCAGGTTAAATTGAGTGGTTCTTTCTTAGTGGTATATCTTTTTTTTTTAAGGTAGGCTGAGCCTACGAATTTTATATTAATTAAGAAAGAAAAAGTACATTATTTAGTTACAATAATGGTGTATTGGTTAGTATTCTATATATCCTATTTACATCATTCCTTTTCGTAAGGACTATCTACAGTGTGTAATCCATACTTCCGTGTCATATCTTCTTAGTGGTATATCAAAATTTTACTTGCATTACTCTTATCTCTTTAAACTTTCATTTATTACATCCAATTTTTAAATTCAAAGTCTTATTATCATCTAAATACGAATTTTGCCATTTGTTCTCCATGTCAAATCTGTATCAGATCTAGAAGTATAAATTAAGGCATAATATATATACTCTTTCAAAATTTCGAAATTACATATAAGCTAAAGATTACGATCAAATTTTACAAATTAAGTTCATAATATGAGAGTTTGTAAAATAATAATAATTAGAATTTTACAAACTAAGTTCATAATATGAGAGTTTGATGGTACGGTGCTGGATTATCTTACAAATTAAGTTCATAAGACCACGGGCTTACGATGTCAATTTACTGATACTTCAATGCGAACAATGCGCACCCTATTTATAATGCCTTTGACAAATTGCACTAGCTAAGATGTAGAGCATTGATGGCTAGCATTCTTGGTTTTATTTTTACATGAATCAATATAATGAGTAGAAAGAAAATCCTACCTATCTTTAGCTAGGTTATAATTGATAATGGTTCACTGTTGCTTTGCAATTTGATGCAAAATTGCAATACACGTGAAAATGAGTTGATTGATATCCACTTTTGAATCCACTTGTGAATTTGAAATTATCTTTGAATTTCAGGGTCGACACGCTAAGTGCAACTTTAGTGTGTATGTGCTCGACACTTCAACACAACGTAACGACAGATCAGTAGAATTTTTTATTTGTAAATCATGTAGGAAAGAAATTTAATTATCTTTTTGTTACAAAAAATGAGATGGAATTTAGTGCATTAAGGGTGACCATTTTCACACGGTTTACAAAAATACATCTTCCAAGTAGATTAATAGAAATAAACAGGAACGTTGTTGGGGGAAAATGAAAATCTATGAAGCTCTGATGTAATTAAGAAATCACAGAATTAGAAGTTTCTGTAAACAGAAACTGAACTTTGTTATAGGATAGAGGTGGAACCTAGAAAGAGTCAGGAACCCAAATAAGTACCAGTTAACCCCTTAATTACTCGTTTAATTCCATGAATCAAGGCCACACAGGCTTGGAACAGAAGGCTGTTTGTTACCAGACACAACTGGCAACTCCAGAATCGCACATTTAGTTGGATTGTTACTTAATTTAATAAAGAATCATTTTTCCGACCTAAGGGGATAAAAACATTCACAAAATTAGTCAGAATCAGAAGCATTTTTCAACCTCACTAACTAAGAATTGAAGAATATATATCACTTCTGGAGCAACTTTTTCAGTTTTTCTCGATGGATTGTATATCATATGTTTTGTAAATGTGTTTTATGCCAACTTTTTTATATCTCTATGAAAATTTGCACTCCCCTGAAGGTAAGTTAAAAAGGTACTATATATGTTTCTTGCCAGTGATAAAGGTTCACAACCCAAATTTTAAACTGTGTGGGTAGTTAGCTCTCTCTCTGATGAACAGAAAAGAAAGAGCGAAAGGAAAAAAGAGACGGCGCAAATCCTAGACAGGGAGATCGCGCCGCCGACCTCCCCCGCTTTCCCTTCTCTCTCCCTCCTCTCCCCCTCTCTACTCTCCACTTTCTTTCTCTTTCTTGGGCAGCCATGGACAGAGAATTACTATGAAAGGGTTTGGACTGTTAACATTCAGAAGACAATTATCTTTAATACACAACTCCAAAACATAGCTAGGAAAAAATTTCCTTTATCCAATAATCCAGATAGGATTGTGTGGCAAGAATCTAACAGAAGCAAATAAAGTTTCTGATGTATATATCTGATTAAAAGATATTGGCATAGGAACATCTGCTTTGAATGAGATTTGACAATTAATGGTTCCCTTAAAAATACATATTTTTTGTGGATCCTTAGCAAAAGGAGATTACTGGTCAAAATCAATTTACATTAAAAGTGATCGATAGGGAATATAAACTGTGTGTATTGTTCTTCTGATGAATCAATAGATCACCTTTTCTTTCAATGTACCCATATAAAGATGATATGGTTAAAGGTTTTAGCAGTCTGGAATATAAATAGTGCACATAATTGTTTGGAAGAATTATACTATCTGGTGTCCAACATCCAATTACCAGATAGGAAATTTGTTTGGTAGTATGTACAGCAGTATTTTGGATGTGTTGGCTTCTGAGGAACAAGTGTTGAATCAGACTGTTGATTCAATCATAGCAATCAAGTTATCTCTCGATCTTTTATTTGCAAAGTCGAATTGGTTTTGACATACTGGACAGGTTTGTGGAAACGAGAGATATAAGACATGGTTCAACTCTAGAAGGAAGCAGTTGGAACTTGGCAAAGACAATTAGATGCAAGGAGGAAAGATAGCAGTGAAGTATGCCCTTGTGAGAGGAGAGGAAGAGGATTTTATATCAGTAGAGATGTGAGGTGCTCATGTTCTTCATAATTTGTATAAACTCATTAGATGTTTGTGTCGATTTTATGTGTTGGTTATGGTTTGTATTTTTCTTTCTGAACTATGATACCTTGTGCAACATAGGCAATGTCATTAGCTCATGTTCGTTTTTATTTTGAGAAGTTGGTTACAAGCATAAAGGATTTAGAAAATGATGGTGCGTCGATGCTCTAGAGATTGGAGCCTCGAAGCAGAATAGGGGCACATGAATTTTGAGTAGGCATCAACTTGATGCAGGTTGTGTTTCTAAGTCACTTTGTACTTCGTTTGTTTCAAATAAATGAATGAAGGGGTGAGACGTTCCCTCGCTTATTTCCAAAAAAATATCTATTTGACATGCAATGGTTTTATAAAGATGATTATTATTTAACAGTTTCTTATAATAAAATTGTTTATATTATGGTATCAAAAAATTGTTCTGCCCCCACCCAAAAAAAAGAAAATTTAATCACATTGGATACTGGTTCCGCCCATGTTTACCAAAATACCTTCCCAGATAAAAAAAAATCATACTAAAACATGATTTTTTATTCAATTATATTTTACCAGCACTCTTTTTGGAGTCACAGCACTCTTTAAGTAACATCAATTAACCTTTCCCTTCTATTATATATACAATCAAATATGGTGATAGGAAATAATCAAACAGATAGATAGAGCACTTGTATTTTTTATTCAAGACAAAGTATTGCACAAGGAAAATTCTACAGCCTCTTTCGTTCATACATTATTCTTCGCTATTTTTTATAAAAAAAATTAAAAAGAAAATTATACTGCCCTGTAGCTGTGTTTCCTTTTTAAGGCACAAAGACTAACGCGTGGCAAATAAAAGAAAATAATATCTCTACGGCACTAATTTAATCCAATTGGACTAAATAAACACCAATATTTACATGAAATCTATCTAAAAGTTGAAATGAATCCATGAACAAATTTAGGGATCAGAGATATACAATATTAAGGAAGTAACTAATAGTGAAATCATCTCTTCTGTAGTAGAACCAAGCAAATGAAGGCAATGATTCGGAATAAAAGGCCATATAGAAAGAGCACAGTAAGACAAAGGCCCCAGTGATTGATATCATATTTGTTTTTAAGTAATACCGCACATCTAGTTATCAGCCATACGCCTGAGTACCTGTTTTCAATAAAGAGATACAAAGATTAACAGAGTACCAAAATAGAGTAATTTTTCGAAAGGAATTACAAAAAAATGTACTATTCTGCTGGAGGAAAAATATATGAAGACCTTTTTGCATTTGCAATGACGAATGCTTCAAGAGCCCACTTTGGGTAGCATAAATTAGCCAAGAATTGTGGAGTACCGGGTTGTGTTGGTAGTAAGGTTAACACAACCGGAATCAATGCAGACCACTGTAAGAGAAATTTTAATTTAAATCATAATATAGAAGGAAACTTTGATGGAATGTAATAACTTAATTTGTTACGAAAATCATTTTTTTTTTTTTTGAGATAAAGATAAGAAGCAAGCATCATTATAAATTCATGGTAGCTTAACTAATAGATCTGCATTCTCCCAAATAAAGCCTTCTAATAATAGTATCAGTCATTTTTTTAGATAATTGATGTTCACTGTTATCTAAACAAAATAATTAAAAAAAAGGATCATATTCATGACAAGCATTATCTTACCAGTTGTGCAGATGCTGGTTTGAAACATATGGCGAAGGTGTAACCGACACCAGTCACGCAATAAACTAGGGCAATCATGACTGCCAAGTTATCGAGAAAGCTCGATCTCGGATTGTTGAAGAAATAAAACATGGAAAGATACACCACAGGCTTTACAATAGTGTTGAAATGATCAACTGTGTCCTTTGATAAGAAATAGGCGAGAGAACTCATTCCAGATGCTCTCTCTCTCAAGTACTGCAACTGGTCCTGTGAAAATGACTTCAGCGCCGCAATCTTACAGAGAAGAGCTGCCAAAAGTAGAATAAATTGAGGGGAGGAAATAGTTATGTTAAATCAGACTTTCTTATTTTTGTACTTGAATTTCGGATAAAATTTAACAAGTTTATTCAATACTGTTTAGTACTTTAGAACATCTGAAATGGTCTTATTTGATGATTTGGTCCTATTTAATTATTCACAATTTCACAGTTTCTATCTAATAATTAAAAGATTTATTCTATCATCTGTTATTCTGTTAACAACGTTTTTATTCAAGTCTTTTCAAGAAAGGATAACATGTAACCAAAGTCAAAAGTTATCACTTACATATAGCAATTATCGTGTAAACATATCCGGGTATACCAAAGTTCGTGTCCTTGAGCCTTGCGATTATACCCAAGCATGTACCAGCAAGACACAGTATTAAGTAATCAACTGCTTGCCCTTGAGCATCCCGCAGGCGCTGTTTCACAACTCTGTATGCAAACCTAAACTTGTTAGATTCTATTATTATAATATAAATATTGTATAAAAAGTCTAGATCTGAATCAAATGTTACCTTCCCAAATAGTATCTGTACTGCTTCAGGATGCCAGGTGTTTTTCTATTAGTCAAATCCTTAGATTCCTTGAAATGCCCCTGATCTTCACTATGAGAATATCTGGCATTATCCCAGACTTCGCCTCTAGCAGACTCTGAAGAGCCAGATCTCACAGAACTCAGTCTTCCATTCCTATTGCACTCGTTCAATTCGTCTAGATATCCTTGCATGTCTTTTGGTACGTCATACCCATTGTACAAGATCCATTGGAGGGGAAGGTGTTTGATATCAGTTTCTGAGTCTGTCTTTACTATTCCTTCTAACACATCAATGAAATGATCTGGGGGGTTCACTCGATCTGGTACATTTATTCCTAGCATGGAGAAGTACCCTTCTACGTTTTCAATTGATCCATGGTATACTATGAAACCTCCTTTAGCCAGTAGTAGGATATCGTCAAACATCCTGAACAATGTATAGCTGCAGACGAGAGAAGAAATGGAAGTTTTAGAATCACAGCAATCCAATAGAAAATTAAACAGGACCTTGATACTTTTAAGTTATCGCCATATTATATTACACTACTATTACTATATGTTACCATTTTCATTTGGTGTAAAATTTTGCATGAAAGTAATTTTGACTACAATTAAACCTGGGCTGATGGATGACTGCGGCAACATTCACACCTTCAAGAGCTTCCCGTCGGAGAGCACGCAAGAGCAACTGGGATGAAGAACTATCCAAACCAGAGGTAGGTTCATCCAGTATCAAAAGAGATGGCTCCATCACCATCTCCAGACCAACATTCACCCGCTTCCTCTGACCACCAGATATCCCTCGTTTTTCAACAGTTCCCACAAGGGAATTCCTGATCCCTTGGAGGCCCAAGGATTCTATGACTCTTTCGACCACCAAGATTTTGCTCACCTCAGACATGTTTGCCGATGACCTATAAATGCAACAAACTTGTTTAACTTATATACTCACATACTAACATCTTTCGAACAAATAATTGTTTTAATTTTTTCAATTATAACTTCATTTTTCTTCATCTTTTTATTTTTCTATACCTGCATCTTGCACTGAACCAGAGATTCTCTTCCACTGTTAAGTCGCCATGAACGATATCATCTTGAGGCACAAAACCAATAATTTTCTTGTAAGAGCGAATATTACCAACTTTTCCGTTAACTAATACTAAACCGGAGACCTTGCAACCAGTGATGATCTTTCCAGCCACTGCATTCAAAAAGGTTGTTTTCCCAGCACCAGATGGACCCATTACAGCTGTGACCTTACCCGGAATAAGTTTACCCGTTACAGGCCCTAAAAGTTTTTTCTTTCCTAAAGTTAGAGTCAAATCCTTGAACGCAACCTCGAGCAATGGCCGTTTCATCACCCTTTCTTTAGTTGCCTGGGAAAATACCTGAGAAAAAGTCATGTGCTTGTTTTCTTGCTGGTAAGCCTTTTCTTTTTCTATTTCCATGTATGCATTATGAAAAATTTCAGTCCGAGTATGCCGATGATGCTTCTTTTTTGATGCTTCATCTTCTCCTTTATTCCTGGTGTTATTTTCAAAATGCACAATGATTTCAGCATTATCATATAAATCAGAGACATTTCCTTTCTTAGTTGTTGAGGCAGATGCATCTGACAATTCCCTTGGTTTTCTGAGAAGCATTCCTGGTTCTCCCCTAGGTTCATCATGTGAAATGGAGATTCTTGTGCTGTGGGACACTGTACGGGTAACCTGAGTTGAGATTCGAGCGATATTTCTTTTAGCAATCTCTTTTGCAGTTTTCCACCTCTGACGAGCCTGAACAGTTTCTCTCGCTCTTTCAGCACCTATTTCTCTTGACTTGGCTTGTCTGCTTTCACGGATACGGAGAAAAATTCCAGAGAAATTATAGAAAATCAGGAGCAGCACGCTCATTGCAACCTATATAATCATGTGAAAATCAAATCAATGAAAAATGCATTTGTGTTGTTTGTGATTACATAACATGTCAACATAAGTCTGCATAGTGTTTCAGCTGCAAGTATGAATTCAAGACATCAAAAAACAAATAATTATCATCCAGGAAGAAAATGAATGATTACTTACCATGAGAAAAATACCAACAAATATTATGTTCTCTTTCTCTGAGTTCGGGTCACATGAGCTTCTGAAAAGGCATTCTGCAAGATTTATTTTCTTGGATTAGAACAATTTGCTCCCATATTGAGTCTATTAAGTAATTCTTATGAAGTGAATTAGCTTGTAACTCAAGTAATAAAGGGCAACTTACTGCTTTCAGAAATTGAACCCAACCTACAAAAATGCCTGAAAAAAGGGAAAAAATAATCTATTTCAATAAAAATGAGAGCCAACATAACAGATCAATCTTTATGGCAGGGAAAAAAGAACAGTACCCATCAGTACAGTTCAGTTTCTGAACAGTATTTGGGCAGTAGTAACCAGTAGGACAAAAAAGCGAGTATGTACTGCCAACATCTGCCCACATGTTAGCTGTCCCACAAGTACTCCTGCTGCCATTTCCCATTGGTACCTGGTAACCATATCTGCAGGTAATTGTATTAAAATAATTTATTAGTTAGCTGTCAATACAGATGCAAGAACAAGTTGTTCCAAGTTAAGAGAAGTTTAATTTGTCTTACGGGTCACAGACGACTGTTGTCATGTTTAACTCTGCAACAGGACAGTATGCACCTAATGGACAAGCTGCAAGCCACCAAAATATCGTATAATCAATCATCTGTGTAATTTAACACTGATACAAATACATGCATTATGAGTAGCAGACAACAGCGCATTTGTTTTTAAAGCTGAATCCGTTCCTTAATATGATATGCTTCCCTTAATACTGTCAGCCCATTTAAAGGTCAGTGATCAATGAACTCTTTGGAGAGGAAAATTTCTAGAGCATTTACCATTTTACCTATCTATGATCAGTATTAGTATTCAACTGAAACCATATTACTCTTAAATTAAGTTTGGATGCAACTTGTAAACTCAACCAAGTCATTTCAGGTACTGACAACAATCAGTTAGCATCATTTAAGTACTAAACCTGATAAGTGTATATCAGGAGCAGATTAAGGATTTCATCATAAGAGTTCAAGCTTAGGATTTTTTTTCAAAGGATTCAAAAAGATGCATATTTAAAAAAAATCAAATTATAAGCATATTTTCAGAAAAAAATTCAATTGCATGGTAAATTTTGAAAAAAAAAATTTCCAGAATGGTTAAGCTGACCAATCATGAGTCTTAGTGGCTCCGCCACGGTATATTTGGGATAGAATAAGACAACTAAGCATTCCTACTTGATTGAAAATCTGTTGGTATACTTACGAATCATGCATGTTAAACCGCGAGGACAGAAAAAGCCCTTGCAACAGCGCCGACAGTCAGTAGTTCGAAGAGGGATGTACTTTTCGTAGTCTGCATGACTTGCCTGCGTTTCATTTACAAAGCCTGTCACACTGCACGCCCATCCCGGATTACAGCCCGAACCCCACGAGGTCAAATTACAGTTCTTGTTTGGTTCCAGACTCCACCGATCTGCACTGGGACTAAATAGGCTGAAGTACAACTTGATCTCATTTTGACTGCATATCCTGCTACTAAAATCCCCTGTTCATCCAAAGTATTTTATTCTTGTCAAGTTACCAATGCAGACTGAAGAGTTAAGTTTTTTTTTTTGGACAATTCAGACTAAAACTAAAATATTTTATATTGTTTGTTGTTGAGTGGATCTTTTCAAACTGTTGTACTAATTGGTTAATCTTAGTAAAAGTTTATATGAATGTATAAACCAAGCACCATAAAAATTGTGGACGCCAAATCATGTTCGACCATTTTGTAAATTCATCGATTTTTCCACACAAAAAATTCCTTTTGCCATTCTTGCTTTAGGTTATTTTTCCTCCATTACTGTAGATAAGGTAACTTTCTGTCTTCCTTTAATAAAAGGATAATGTTTCGTAGATATCACATTTGATATCAATTATTGAACCGATTTTATTATGCACATTTAGTTGAATTATAATGCGCATTATTTGAGTTATTATGCATGTTATACATAACTATTTCAGTACAAAAAATAACATGTATAACTATTTTATTACAGAAAATAACATGCATAATAACTCAACTAAAGATGCATAATAAAATCGATAACATATATAATTATTTCATTACAAAAAATAACATGCATAACAACTCAAATAAAGATGCATAATAAAATCGATATCAATAGTTGATATTAAATATGATATTAAATATGATATCTCCCTATCAGCTCCCTTAATAAAATTCTAAGTATACAGAACC
This sequence comes from Eleocharis quinqueflora, assembly GCA_964058865.1. Classification (NCBI taxonomy): domain Eukaryota; kingdom Viridiplantae; phylum Streptophyta; class Magnoliopsida; order Poales; family Cyperaceae; genus Eleocharis; species Eleocharis quinqueflora. The sequence goes on along the minus strand of CAXKVX010002053.1, from coordinate 41,842 downwards.
TGCTTTCCTGTTACCTTCAGAAAAAAAAATGCTATTGTTTTCACATATACTTCCAAGTGGGCCCATGAAAAATATTTTAGTAATCTTATCAGTTGTTCACTTGGAGGAATTCATGGACGAATCTTCACCAACTAATACATTCTATGTGAACCATTTAAAATTTGAATCAAAAGTCATACGTCTTTGAATTGGTCAGATTTTTATAACGTCGCGACAATAATGGAGACCATAAATTGCAGAAGTAATAATAAAATAATTAGAATCAACTAACTGAACCTTGGAAAGTGCATATAATTATCTGGCAATCCAATATAACACATTCAATTCAACAGAAGCAACTCGCTCCACAGAAATTACTAAAGACGTAGTGACAGAAGAACCAGACTTCACTACTTCAGAATGCTTAGGTCCAAAAATTATCTACTTTATATCATCGTATGCTTTGGTTAAAATGGAATAAATAAAAAAGAACCGGATTTGTACCTTGAGTCTCAACCAGACAATCATTCACGAAAGTGGTATTTGAAGAGAAACCAAATGTATCATTCCAATCCCTCTCTCTACAAATAATAAACACCCACATGGTTAGAAGAGTGTGATTTTCAAATAGTGATAGAAGAAGTTATTCGAAAGAGCGAAATTATCGTTTGCCAAGTATCAATTAAAATAGTAGAAATGTCGATAATTAATAGCAATTATTAATAAAAATAATGCATTATTTTCTAAAATTAATAAAAAATAATAATATGCATTATTTTAAAATAATGAAATAATCATAATAATAATAATTATTATTATTAATAATTATTAATATCATTTAATAATAAAGAAAATATAATTATAGTAATAATAATAATAATAAATTATATATATTATACTACAATATTATTAACTACAAATATAATATAACATAATCAAATAATTATGATAATAATAACAATAATATAAAAATTATAATGATATGCATTATTTTAAATAAATAATAATAATAATAATAATAATAATAATAATAATAATAATAATAATAATAATAATAACAATGAATTATATATAATATAATAAAATATTGTTAGTTACAAATATAATACAACATAATCAAATAATAATGATAATTATAGTAATAATAATAATAATATAAATATTATAATAATATGCATTATTTAAAATAATAAAATAATAATAATTAATTAATACTAATTGTTAATATTTTCCAATAATAAAGATAATATAATAATATTAACAATAATAATAAAGTATATATAATATATTAAATTATTTATTACATAGCAAATATGGTTGCTTAATCATACGAAACAGTATATTCCGGTATTTCATCTATATGATGGTATACCGAAATAGTCTCTTCTACCACTATTGTATTTCTTTCGATACGTGTTTGACAAAGCCATATTATTGAATTAATTCTCTATTCCGATATTCCTCCAAAAATGATATTACCAAATGGACCCTAATACATGAAAATACACAGTTCCAAACCAAAAGCCAAAATTGAACCGTTGAAATTAAAACTGATCGATGCTGAAAAACAAAAATAAAATAATAAGACAAACAACTTACACATCACTAATGCAGAAACTCAACTTCTCCTTGAGAAAATTTGTTATCGAATTTGTCAGCGTTGAGAGCTCTTCTTCAGCTTTCTGCATATCAGTAAAATTATTAGCAAATGGTGGTAAGGTGATCGGTGGGGCCGCCGGAGGTATATTCAAAGGTGGGGCAGGAGGTGGTTTCTGAGAAATACATCCAGGGAGATTGATGGAAAGAAATAGAAAGAGAAGGATATAGATGGTATGTTGGAACCATCTCAACTGCATTCTTGTAAGTGAACAACAAATTTTTTTTAGGAAATGTATTGTAAAAAGATCAATTGTATGAGAGCTGAGATTAGGCTGAGAAGAGGAAATTATTTGTAAGAGAGATGAAATTAGCCTTGTAAACAGGAAAGGAAGGAAGATGAAGATATTTTGAGAGGAAAGGAGGAGAGTAACATTATTGGAGTCTTGGAGATCGGACAGATGCTTAATATAATTGGTAAATTGGGACAGACAATGGGGTCCATGAGGCGTGTTTTCTATCTTGACTTCTCTCCGACTTTGACCCTTTTTTTTGTTTTATAATTTAGAAAAATATTAACTAAATATTCAGGAAAAAATGATAAGATTTTTTAAATAATGGAGGAACGTAGAAATTTTTGCATCTGCAAGTGTCAACTGTCAAGCCAGTAGGGTAAAAAAGGTATCGGCCGAATAAGAAAGTATATATGTATTCAAAGTTTCACCGCTTATTTCACTTATTTCGTTATTGTAATGTAAATTTTTTTTTAAAATGTCAACTAAAATAAATTAGTATAATTCTACTGGAACTCTTTTTCTGTTTGGCTCTCAAAAAAATAAAAATTACATTAAAAAAAATAATAATTACATTCATGACTCTGCTTTAAGACATTTGACAATCATGATTCTACTTTTCTGCATTCAGCATTTAGACATGCACTACCACAGAAAGTAGCTGTTATAGCCCCCTATTAGAGCGGAGATATGATAATGCCGCTATAATAGCTTCAGAGTGACATTTCTGAAATTATCTCTGAAGCTATTATAGCGGCTCTTAACAAATGCCACTATAATAGAATCCGAAAAATATCTCCAGGGCTATAGCGAACCCTTAGTAAAGGTGGCTATAATAGTCCCATCTATTATAGCGGCCAGTAGTACAGGTCCGCTATAATAGTCTATTATAGCAGGCCATTATTAAAAGTTGTTATTATTAAAGGCCGCTATAATATCTTTTAGATCTGTATTTCAGAGCCTGCCAATACATTTCTTCCCCATTTTCTTGGTGACAATCGAGTTTTCACCAGCGCCCCATGCAACAGCAGCCATAGTCATTAATACTCTCTATTAATTATACACCTTCTAACCTTCAAAACTTAAAATAAATTTGCCTAACTTCATTTATAATAACGCTTGAAGTGGTCGAGGCAGACAGAAGCACTGTACGTAGTGCGAGTTCGTCAGGAGTTTTCTTCAAATTTATTGAGGTTAATTCATTTTATATATATTTCAATGTTTAAATTCTTGTGAAATTGATTACGTGTATTAATATTAACTTAATTGCATGCATGCATAAATTTTGTTAGATATTGTCATATAGGACCAAAATATCGGCAAATAAACTAATTTAGATCGGTACCTGTTCGGGATTAATCTCGAATAGTCTTTGTTTGGCACTGCTCTTTGAACACTTTGTCTCATTTAGGATTAGTGGACAAACGATAGTTGCAATCTAGTGTTTGCGAAGATTTCGGTAAAGTATTTCCCTAATTGTTCCCACGAATACGTGCGTACATGCAAATGTGCGTCGACGTATTCGAAGAGCTGAGGGGAAATCTTGTCGAAATCTTCGCAAACACTAGATTGCAACTATCGTACGTTCGCTAATAAGACAAAGTGTTCAAAGAGTGGGTTAGGATGGTTGGCCAGCCCAAAACCTTTTGTGGAGCTCTTGATACCCATATATACATTTTAATTAACACGATAGTAATTTATTTTTCAGATGGATCGTCATAGAATGTGGATGCATAGCGCAACGAAAACAACTGAATATTTGAGAGGAGTTGCAGAATTTATGAAATGTGCAGGGAAATATATGAAATTACAAGGTGAAAAGTCACTTCTATGTCCGTGTTCGAAATGTCAAAACATGGTTAGGCATAGGGATGTCAATGAAGTTGAACTACATTTGATTAGGAATGGATTTATGAGATGCTACACTCCGTGGATATGGCATGGAGAGCACGTCGAAAGTTCGACAGAAGTAATCAGAATGAGTCGGTTTGAAGATGTTGAAAATGTTCATGATGAAAATATTGAAAATGTATGGGATGAATCGGGGGTGATAAAAATGTAGAAATTACTGAATTAATAGAAAATCCGCAATATACAAACAATGTTGTTCAATTGGATGAAATTATGAGTGATGTTGAAAATGATTGTGCTTACATTCTCGAGATTTTGGATAACTTGTTTCGCCACGAATCTAATATACCATTATTTCTCGACTGCACAAAGTATTCGAAAATATTCGCTATTTTTAAATTGTATAACCTAAAAGCCAAGAATGAGTGGAGCGATAAGAGTTTTACATTTTTACTCCAGCTTTCGAAGACATGTTGCTAGAAAATAATGCGTTGTTGAATTCAACTTACCATGCCAAAAAAATTATTATGTCCTTTGAGTATGGAGGTGCAGAGAATCCATGCACATCCGAATGACTGCATACTTTATAGGGAAGAGTACAACAACATAGGTAAATGTCTGACGTGTAATGCATCACGGTACAAATCGAGAGGCGATAATGAGAGTGGGGATGGAAATAAAAGCTCACCCGTGAAGGTGTTATGGTACCTACCGATAATACCAAGATTTTTTATGTCTCTTCATAAATCCAAGAGACGCTAAATTATTACAATGGTATAATTGCAAGAAATTGGACGAAAAACTACGACATTCCGCCGACTCTCCTGAATGGAGGAACATAGTTAGAAAGTTCAAATATTTTGGGAGTGAGCCAAGAAATTTAAGATTGGGATTATGTACAGACGGAATGAACCCTTATGACAACATGAGTAGCTGTCACAATACGTAGACGGTGCTACTGTGTGTGTATAACCTTCCTCCTTGACTCTACATGAAAAAAGATACATAATGATGCCATTGTTGATTTCGAGTCCCAAGCAACCGGGAAATGATATAGACGTTTATTTGGCACTATTGATGGATGACCTCTAAAAATTATGGAATGAAGGAGAGGATATGTACAATTCACATTCGAAAGAACACTTCACTCTTCATTACATGATTTTTTGCATGATTAATGATTACCCTTCATACGATAACTTATCTGGTTACAAGATCAAAGGAGGTAAAGCATGTCACATTTGTCGAGAAGACACTCATTTCATACGATTGAGTCACTACAAGAAGAACGTTTATATGAGACATCAAAGACATCTTGCAATTAAGCATCCCTATTGAACTTTTACGAAGGAATTAGATGGAAAAGAAGAGCCAGTAAAAGCTAAACAACCATTATCTGAAAGAAATGTTTATGAGATGGTGAAGGATATCAAGGTCCAGTTTGGAAAAAAATCCGACAATAGTTCTTTGAAAGACTCGATATGGAAGAAGAAGTCCATATTCTGAGATCTTCCTTATTGGCAATGTTTGGAGGTTAGGCATTGTTTGGATGGGATGCATGTCATTAAAAACGTTGTCGAGAGTATCGTGGGTTTGTTGTTGAACATTCCTGTCAAAACGAAAGATGGCATCAAAACGAGAAAGGATATGTTCGAATTAGGGATTCGACCGGAGCTAGCACTGGTCGAGGGAGAAAAACGTACTTACCTACATGTGGCAAGCTGGACTTTAACAACAGAAGAGAAAAAAAAATTTGTTATTCGTACAAAGAAACCTAAGTTATTCAATATAGTGATGAAAGAGCTTTCATTTAAAGAAGGCAGTGCACTGTGGTATCCAGAATCATGTCCATATGGTTAGCTTATGGACAAATAGTGGACATTATTTGGTTATAAGATGAACTGAACATGAACTAGATATTAGTAGATAATTATGGACTTGATTTGGTCATGAACTTCAACTCCTCATTAGCGGGCTAAGTTGGACATAGACTAGAACTCGTCCATTAGCAGCCCTAGGTATAGGATCCGTTGGAACCAAAATTTAACAATTCCAAATGTCTATCTATTGAATGGTTTAATTTTAACTTGCTAAGTGTAAGTCAATTATGTAATGCCGGTTACTATGTAAAGTTTGAAACATATAATTGTCATATAATGTGGTACAAAACAAATGAGCAAGTTTATCAAGGTGAAAGATAAAATAAAATCTATTACTTAAATGATTTTAGCCAAGGTGTAGTATGTTTAAATGCATTAACTAATCAATCTTGGCTTTGGCATCGAATGTTAGCACACTTAGGTGCAAGCTCAATTAAGAAATTGATTAAACATGATTTAGTTAAAGGATTACCTTTGAGCAAAATCAACTTGAATAGAGTATGTGACGCATGCTATAAAGATAAATAAGTTAACTCTAGCTTTACTTCCAAGGATGTGGTCTCAACCGATAGGTCGTTACAATTAATTCATATTGATTTGTTTGGACCAATTAGTATTTCAAGCTTAGCTAAAAGAGGTATGTATGTGTAATTGTAGACAACTATAGCGATATACATAGGTCATTTTTAAGCCATAAAAATGAAACATTTGAAAATTTTGTTGACTTTTGTAATCAAGTTGAAAATGAAAAATATCTAAAAAATAAAAGAATTAGAAGTGACCATGGAGTGAATTTGAAAATACTACGTTTGATGAATTATCTTCCACTAGAGGATATAAACACGAGTTCTCATCCCCTAGAGCACCCAACAATATGGTGTGGTAGAAAGAAAAAATCGTATCTTACAAGAACTTGCACATACTATGCTTAATGACATCTCTTTACCCAAAATATCATTGGACCGAAGCGGTTAGCACCACATGTCATGTAATTAATCAAGTGGGTTTAAGACCAATAATCAAAATAACACCTTATGAATTATGGGTAGGTCGCGAACCAAACATATTGTATTTTAGACCTTTCGATTCAAAATGCTTTGTTCTTGATGATTCCCCTTAAGTCATCAACTTCGATTCAAAATCAATTGAGGGTAACTTGAGTCATCAAAGAAAAGGAGAATAAGAAGTTGTTAATCAAGACAATCCTTCTTGATTTGATTTAGAGATCAAACCAAATGTATAATGTCATTCTCTTTATTAATTAGACAAATAATATTATTTCTTACACTTACAATAATTAATTAGATCGTTTGTTTTGAGTTGAATAAAAATTTTATTTTATTCTCTGCTTTCTAAGCATCAAAACCTTTAGGGCGTGTTTGGATCACCAAAAATAGCACTAACCATGGATATGGGTTGCTATCCACACAAAAATATGATCCAAACATGATTTAGTAAGTTGTGAGTAGTGTTGGTTAGTGCTATTTTGCTAATCCAACAAAATGGTAGGATTAGCAAATTAGCACATGTCATAGTTAGCAAAATTATTATTTTATTACATTGTAATCATCATCTTGATATTATTATTATTTAATAATATTATTATTATTATTTTAATTGTCATTATTTTATTATTATTATTATTGTCATTGTTATTTTATTAGTATTATTACAATTGTCATTATTATTATTTCTTTTAATATTATTGTAATTATATTATTTTATTATTATTATAATTGTCAATATTATTATTTTATTATTATTATTATTATTTTAATAGTCATTATTTTATTATTATTATTATTATTATTATTTTATTAGTATTATTATAATTGTCATTATTATTATTTTTATTATTATTATTGTAATTATCATTATTTAATTATTATTATAATTGTCATTAATATTATTTTATTATTATTTTTTTATTTTAATTGTCATTTTTTATTATTATTATTATTTTATTAGTATTATTATAATTGCCATTATTATTATTTTTATTATTATTATTGTAATTATCATTATTTTATTATTATTATAATTGTCATTAATATTATTTTATTATTATTGTCATTATTATTTTATTATTTTATTATTTTATTATTATTGTCATTATTATTTTATTAGTATTATTATAATTATCATTATTATTATTATTATTGTAATTATCATTATTTTGTTATTATTATAATAATAATTATTATTATTATTATTATTTTAATTATCATTATTATTTTATTAGTATTATTATAATTGTCATTATTATTATTTTTATTATTATTATTGTAATTATCATTATTTTATTATTATTATAATTGTCTTTATTATTATTTTATTTTTATTATGATTATTTTAATTGTCATTATTATTTTATTAGTATTATTATAATTGTCATTATTATTATTATTATTTTAATTATCATTATTTTATTATTATTTTATTATTATTATTATTTTATTATTATTGTTGTAATTATCATTATTTTATTATTTTATTATTATTATTGTAATTATCATTATTTTATTATTATTATCATTTATTATTATTGTATTATTATATATTATAAATTGATATCAATATTTTATTATTTTATTATTATTATTATCGTTAAAAAACTAAAATAATTTATTATTTATTAACTCACTATCACTACTTCAAATTTGCAATCCAAACAACATTTTTACTAACCTAGATAGCACAAAATTAGCACTATTTTTGCACTAACCTAGATAGCAAAAAGTAACCACTATTTCAACCACTAATCTAGATAGCACTATTTTTACACTAACCATGACATGATCCAAACGCACCCTTAATATTTATATTGGACAGACGAATTTACGACTTCTTACGTTTGTTTATAAAATATGAGGTCTGGCTCCCAGATTCATCTCTTTCATTTCTTCTCTCTTTACTTTCCTAAATGATTTATGTTCTCTCGAAAGTTTTACTTCTTCCATTGATGTATTTGCTCTTACAAAGGTTTCCACATGGCTTCTCAATTGTTCATTTGTTTCTTCTTCTCTCAGCACTCTCTTACAGGTAGTATTCCTTTCTAGTTTATTAATAAGAAAAAAATTTGGTGCTCTACTGGGTACATCTAGGTACTCCTGTTAATGGTGATTGGTGGAATTGAATCTTGAAAATTGAAAAAATGAAACTATTATATATTATAAGGTATATTTTATGTAATTGATGGAGTTGAATACACTGAATATTTCGGTGGAGTATGCAAGTCTTTGTCTTATTAATATAAAAAAGTAAAAGTTTAATGAAATTTCTTTTCTTAAAATTTATACAAGACATATAAATTTTCTCATAAATTGATTTAGTTAAAAGAAATACAATAATTAATGTCTTCTGTTATAATTATTTAACTAAAACATGTAGATAATTTTGCTTGAAGTTGTTTCTCTACCTAAATAAGTCAATTACTTGTAAATTAAAAATTACAAAATTACAATACCCAAACAGACACAACATATAAATGTTATGTTATAGCAAAGTGTTTAATAGAATAATAGGCTTTTGGTCAAGAAAAATAAAATCTACTGAACTTGTTTAATAATAAAAAATGTTAATTACATGTATTGGGTTGTCACTATATATTTTTGTATACAACAAGTGGTGACATTTTATTTGATTGTACATCATATCACATGCACAACCATCTACATATATGGTGTTATTTAGTATTTTACGTTATTTTTTAATTTAATACGTTCATGAGTTTAATTGTAAATTTACAATTCAAAGTACTAATAAAATTATAATAACGACTAAGTTTGAAATTCTTTTCAATTTTAATATTATTGGCTTGTTCAAGGTGACATAATAATTCAATAAAATATCTATAAATTTCTTTGTTGATAATTAAGAAATGAGCTACTATTTTAGTTTTTAGTAACCAACTAATGATATTTTTTTTCTGTAAGCACACTGTATATGATAGAATTCTATAAATATAGAACTTATTGGGAAATTTGTTAAACTTCTTCAATGCTATATTGTATAAGAAATGTTTGCATAATAATTAATACCATTATGTAGAATATATAAGGAAGAGTGCAACACATACAGCAAATATTGGACCTGCGAAAAGTAAAAATTGTCATTGTTTTCTCATCTTTATTCCACGAAAATTAATAAATTTAGATTTGTAAATTTTAAAGAGAAGAAGTTATTCATGAAGAAAGGGGAAGGATTTCGGAGGGAAAAAAAGTGACAACCCAATACATATTCTCGTGATTTCGATCTAATTTTTTATTTTAGTGTTTTTTTGGTTTATTATTAAAAATTTCATCAAAGTCTAAATCCTTCCGTAAAACAATTATCTCAACTTATAAGAGAGTTTAATTTTACGAGGTCAGCTTGAATTTGAATAGGTTGTTGACTGCGCATGTGCTAAATAAAATATTTTAACAAGAATGCGCAAAGCGCAAGTAGACATTTGAATTTCAAATTTCGTTGCATAATATTATGGTTGCCTTCCAAAAAGCCAAAGGCAAAGACCATGTCCTGCATCTACTGTTCTAAATATGTATCGTGGTGTGTCAAAAACAGCTTGGAACGACACCGCACGACACAATATAGTACAGATAAAGCACGTTTTGTCGCTAAGGATTTTACACAAAAAGAATACATTGATTACAATGAAACCTTCACTCCAGTTTTAACGAAATATTCGTTAAGAATCACATTGGTACTAGTAGCGTAATACAACTTGCACAAGGACTCGTCGAAAAAACACGACGTGAATCCTCTTCCGCGAATCAAGGCACATCTCCATCGTTGATCGAGTTGAAGAATACATACAATAAAGAAGATGGAAAGTAAGTAATCAATTCGCTTTCGCATTTATTTTATTTCATTCATGTGGCAACGGATATTATTTGATTGAATTACAATTGCTAATTAGGAAAAAGGTTAACGATATTTACTCTAATTTGAAATGCATCAACTAAATGTCCAACATTTTTATGTATCGTACCAATCCTTCAGTAAAACTAATACCTCAAACACGTATGTCCGCATCCAATCTCGTCTGATATATAGCTACACTAAAATAAAATTTAGTAGCTGTTGTGGAGACTGGTACGACAAAAATATCGAGAGTCATGGACGATAAAAATTGAAAACAAGCCCATGACTTGATGCCAAAATTGCAAGATGTTGAAATTTTCAGCATCTAGGTCTATGTTGGTTGCACTTGACATGGGTGATGTGTAGAGTTGTATCTCTATACTAGCCGTTGTCGGGGTTGACAGAGATGGTGCGTCATTATTTCTTCTGATAGTAGACTTGATACAAGAAATGATACTCATTCTTCTTGATGAATGATAGGATGTCGTTGGCACATTTCCACATATATAATTAATTTAGTTTGGAGGATAATTAAAATGAAAAAACTCAAATAATAAATTATAAATTTAAAATCTACGTGAGAGTGACGATGTTCATATATTCTAGACACACTTTAAAACATATTATCTACTTCATCAAACACATTTCCTTCGGGTAATCTCATGTTACTTCTTATTGTCTTAAGAAACTGAGCGATATTGGCTAACTTTCCTCTATTTATGACAAATTATAGTTAGTTCATAAAATGATATTTTATGCACATAATTTTCTTTGAGAAAATAATAGAATTTAAAATATATTACAAGTGCTAACAGGGGTCAAGGCAAGTAGCAAATATGCTGACTTGCGGTATGTCAGTATAATATTAAGAAAATTTTGCTTTAGTCGGTGGTAGTGAGTGCCACAAAATAGAATTTTCAAGCAAATTGTCACTTGAGTGATGTACCAATCGGAAATAATTACAAGCTCCTCTAATGGGGCACTCGTTGTTGTTGTGTAAGATATAGAAAGTTTCACGGTTGCGATATTGAAGACTTTTAAAATGGAATCATCTGCTCAATTACGTCCAACTCGGAGGAAGATAGTCGAAATTGTTGTTCTTGAGAGGTCCTTCTTGTTGCATGATCCAGTGTTGATCTCAAATATTGCATCTTCCTCATCAATCAATATGAATTGTTCCAGCAAGTATTGACGTCCCAAAGAATTCTAACATGACGATCGCCTATATGAGTGCACAAATATGCAAAATTTTATTTCTTGTGAATGCCCAAATGTACATACTTGAGGGCATCTTTGTACTTTTCAAGCACTTCCTCAACTTCTTTAACATCAATACCTGCTTTAACAAGTAAGTTCAAAATATGACAGGCATATTTTTTGTGAAAAAAAATCATTCATCATGAGTCGAAGGGTGTTGCTTAAAAGGTGAATTGCAACATTACAATTACTAGCATTGTAAAAACAAAGAAAAATATCATTTTTTAATTGATATTCGTCAAATATTCCTAAACATACTCAAATATATGTTTTGCATCATATGAGTAATCCAACCGATGAAAATCAATTAACCTTTTGTTTAAAAATCTGAAACCAAATTTGGTATCTTGGGCGATCCAATGGACAATAACAAAAGAATATAACATGTTATGTTTATCGGCTGATCAGATATCAGAGGTTATGGATACTATAGTTGGCAGACCTAAATTCATCAAATAATTCTGATTGTTTGGTCCAAAATATATTGAACAAAATCATCATTGGTTTTTTGTGGTATGGTTTTCTAAATTGAGGATGCAAAGACTCGGTAATAAATTCCTCAAACAAGGGATCGCATGTCATTGACAATGATTTTTCATATTGTACACAATACTTGACAGTGGCGGATCCAGGATTATGATCAGGGGTAGGCACTACTTATAAGAAAAAAATTTCATCAAAATATTGTATACCATAGTAATTAAAGAGTGTGGTTTATTTGGGAACATTTGATTTTTTTTCCACTATGAAACATCAAAATTGTAATTTTTTTGTCAAAATGTCACTATCGGTCACTTTTTTGTTAAGAGATCGAGTGTCGATAGTGACATTTGACAATTTTTTCTGAGTGACATTGTGACAATTTTCAAGTTTTACAGTGACATAAAACTAATTTTTCATTAAATATTACAAAATTTAAAATAATATAATAACACCTACAAAATTAAATCAAATCGATGATGATAAATCGAACCGACATACCCTAATGTTTTTTGACAAGGTATTGTGTACATTCATTCAATTCATCATATGTCTCATACTGACATAGTAAAAACATCGATTGATAATGTTCAAAATAAAGATATCAGCTAATAATCAAACAATAAATGAATTAAAGTCATATCAATTGATTCACCTCAGGTTAATTGAACTAGAAATCTAGGACTCATATGACCACATTGAAATAAAACTCAAAATGACATTTGTTTTAATAGATAGATAAAGTTGTGTAGCAACATTCATTTTGCTTATTTATGAAGTTGAGCAAGAATCACTTCACATCTAGTACTTAAGTTGATTGATTTTTATTGTGTTGTTATTTTTATTATATTTCAATCGGTAAGTATTTTTACTGATGAGATTTGTTTGTTTGTCATTTCTCTTTAGTATTAATATTTTATAATAGCAACTGAATCATATATCTAAGTATGTATAGTAGTAACAACTGAAGGTCTGAAGCATATATCCGAGTGTTATGATACTTAACAATGAAACACGATTTGAATTAAAATTTGCATCTCATGTGAAAATTTATGAAATTTGCATCTATTTTGGCATTGAAGTATTGCACTTCAACGATTGTGATTGAATTAAACTAAGAATGATTCGAATTTGAAAGAGAAAAAAATTATTTCTTCCTCCTATATGTGTTACAAAGATAGATGTGTCAAGGCTAGATGGCTTTGCACAAAAACGATGAAGATGTGCATAAAGGCCGAAGCAGAGGACATAGTGTTGAGTGTGGGATGGTTTGAGGGACTCGCCAGGCGCCAACAATGGATGTTCGACGAGACACGCACGATCACGACTCGCAAGTTTGGGCTTAGCCGCTTAGGGTAAGGGTTTGAGGCTTCGAGCTGATGGTAATTCACGACTCGGGTCAGAGTGGAAGAAGAGAGGGACGGTCCATCCGGAATCGTTAAGTCTGCCAAAAATAACGATTTGTAAAGAGAACAAGAGAGGATCAACAATCTTAGTTTAAACCAGAAAATATTGAACAAGTCTGAAACAGGGGTAGGCACAATATCAATTCAGGGGTAAGCACCATATCTAATATCATTGAGTGTATGAAATTTTTTAGAATCCAGGGGTAGGCACGTGCCTACCCCTAATTCACTTTGCATCCGCCAGTGATACTTGATGAAATTTTTCTAACCTTGTCGAGGTCGTACTTAAGGTACCCTCCCCCAACACCAAGTTGTGTTTGGACCAAAACAGTTCGACGATCTTCAGGTACAGTTTCACCTTTTTTTCATAGGCACATTTATGTTTTAGTAATGTTTTTTTACCTTGATCAACCCTGTGATCTTATACTTCCAAAAAAAAATTAAACATTTAGCTACAACGGTGTTGCAGTTTGGACCTTTGATCTCATCAAAGATTTCCCATGTCGACGATGTCTTTGTTCGAGCTCTCCTGTTGGCAGTGTTGTGTTGATTCTGATCCCCAGTACTCTTCATGGACTGAGAAGGTTCATGTGCTTCATGATTCATGGCTAATGACCGAACTAACATGTGTGGGATTAGATTGACGATGTGTGGAACTCGTGGTGAGTGACTATGTCCATATGTTACATTCATATCTACAACTTTTGGTTCTACAATTGGATTGGTATTAAACTGGAGTTATACCTAATTGTGCACTTACTTGTTTAAGGCAGATCAGGTTGGTGTTCGGATCCATATGGTTGATTAGTAGAAAACAACAATAAAAATGTAAACAATAATGATATTTTGGTTTTGGGTACTTTTGTGAATTTTGGAAAAAAAACTACATAGAATAAAGCTAATTAAATATTTTCTATTATGATAAAAAATTATGAAAATATTTAAATATTAAGAGTGTGAGGATGAGAGCTCAATATTGCAGAATATGAGTAAGAGTAAGATTGAGAGTGAGAGTGGGAGTGATTGATAGAGTTGGATGAAATGAGTTTGATAGTTGAGTTTAAGCATGAAAATTAATAAATAACCATATGATATAACTATAAATAATTGTTGGGGAGGGCATTTTCGTCATTAAAAAGTGATGAATTTACCCCTCAGACTAGCAATTTTTAGGTATTGGAGAAGGATTTTTTCGGTCTTTTTTCTATGTTTAATTTTGAATTTAAACAACTTTAAAGGCATTTTCTAAGAAATTCATAACAAATATGGTGCACTTTTGTGGACAGCATAACAGGCACTACCCCACCCTAAACCCCAAGCCCCATTAAAAATTTAATTTTGCAAATAAAACCCCACATTTCCATTCCCCCAGTCCCAAATGCACAAAGAATTAAAACAATTGAATTTTCATAGCTAAATGTGTCTGCATGTGCCTCGTCATGCATAATCATGTCGTGCTTAAACTTGTCGTATCTAATCGTATTTTTAAGTCATGATGTTTCATGTTGCGTGTCGTGTCATGTCCTATGGTACGAAAATCAAGCATGACACGTTTAAAGCACGACATGATAATGTTCACGACATGATCTATTGCAATGAGATTAGCTTTTTGAAGGGTATCTTGAACTGTAGAAGAACAATGATCCATTCTGTAGTGCCAGAGATCTGCTTAGGACTGAGCCGCTTCTAAAATATGGTAATTATCATTAGAAAGTAACATGTATAACTCTTTATGCAAGATGCCATGCATGATAATTTATTGATTGTCTTTGTCCTTTATGAAACAAAGATTGGATGAGAACTCAACATTCACATTGTTATCTAGTGTTAATTGTGAAACACTTAACAAATTCTTGGTAATTACAGGCATTGTAAAACATTTTGAACCTTTAAAGGTTTGAGATTAGTAGATAAGAAGGCAGAATCTTTGTGTGCAATAGGTAATTCCTTACCAGTTCCAATATGCACAGCTTCTGATCCTGAATATGATTGAGAAAATGACAAGGCATCAAGATCAGAGGTAACATATATGTTGATCCTGAGTCAATATAACAAGCAGTCTGATTGTCAGATGGCATGATAGGTTTATCAAGGAGTGTCTAATGAGTAGTGAGAGCGGAGAAGGAAAAATCTTGAGGAAGAGAGCAGGAGGAGAAGGAAGTGTACATAATATCAAACCTGTGATAGATTTGAACTTATTTACAAAATTGAGTTGAACTTATTTAAAATCATGTGCAATACTTCACTCTGAATCGTAACTAACTAGAGTTGTAAAATTACCCGCCTGGGTCTATCCGCTCGTGGATCCGCCCATGCCCGACCCGCCCCGTGGTCCAGATCCGACCCAACCCGTGGTTGGCAGATCCACGGATCTAGCACGAATCGGGTAGGCCCAAAATCCCCAGACCCGTGCCCGACCCGTGGATCCGACCCGTGGAATCGTGCAGAAATTCAAAAAAATTCAAAAAAATACAAAATTCAAAAAAAATAAAAAAATTCAAAAAAATTCAGAATAATTCGGAAAAAATATATATATTAAAATAATGTACATAATTTTTTTTAAACCAAAAATTAGAAAAAAAATAAAAAAATTCTAAAAAAAATCAAAAAAATGGACAGATCCGAACCCAACCCGCCCGGGTTTATCACGGATCAGGTTGAGGATTTTGAGTTCGAATCCGTGGAGACCCGCCCGTTGGACCCGTGGATCCGTTGTACCCGTGGATCCGTGGATTCATGGATCCAGACGGGATCGGATCCACGGATATCCGACCCAGCCCGTATGTAAAACACTATAACTAACTACCTAATTGCTTCATTTATTACAACCAATTAGAACTGAACAACTCATCTAACAAAATTCATAATTAACATAATTGTTCTCTTTTCTTCAAAAAAAAAAACATAATTGTTCTCTTCTTCTTCTTCATTCTTTGAGAACTGACCTTGTCCATTTCTTCAATATTAGCTTCTTTATCATGAGTTTAAACTTTCATGAGCACAACGTTTGCATTTCGTTAAGAGACCTTTAGTAATAGATATTGGAGATCTCGAAAGCTCTTATATGTCCAAAAAAAATTAGGGGACAAATCTTAGTACCTATTTCGGAGATTATAATGGTTTATTAGTAAGACAGATTACCGAAATACCCGTTTGGATGAAAAGGGAAAACTTTTAAATCTCTCATGTTTGGTTTTATTCTAACATTAAAATTGGATGTAGGAAAATTATTGGATGCATACTAGATGGATCAAAATTTATCGTCAAATATAATATCCTAATTTTCTGAATATTAATGAAGTATTAAATTAGTAAAAAAATAAAGGAAGCGACTAACTGTCCCCCTTACAAGTTCCCCTTACACGCCCCCCATATACGACAAATGTAGTAGTCTTCATATACTGAATGTAAGTCATTATACTCAA
Organism: Eleocharis quinqueflora; assembly: GCA_964058865.1. Taxonomy (NCBI): domain Eukaryota; kingdom Viridiplantae; phylum Streptophyta; class Magnoliopsida; order Poales; family Cyperaceae; genus Eleocharis; species Eleocharis quinqueflora. The sequence goes on along the minus strand of CAXKVX010002053.1, from coordinate 24,812 downwards.
ATGTAGTTGTCTTTATACTATTGGACTGGATTCATTATAATAAATATTGAGTGTCAAGTTTTCATTTCTCAAGACATGTAGTATTTATTTGTAATTTCCTTGTTAATTATATACTGCAATGAATACTGTATCATGAAAGTCTTTATAATTAACATTCGAAGTCTTTATACTTTTGGCAGTCTTCATTTCTCAGGAAATGTACACATAATACTTTATTTGGCAGTCTCCATTTTAACATGGAAGTATTTATATTAAATGTTACAAGTCTTTATACTGTATCACGTAACTGTTTGTCGCGTAGCGGGGGACGCGAGAGGTGGACAGGAAATGGGAATGATATATTAACTCAAAAATAAAATCGGCCAACTTGGTCACATGGAAATAGTACGCTTGGAATATGGTTAAACAACACAAATCTTGGATTAAGTCTTTAATCTTCAACATAAAAGATAGAATGGAGAAGTTGAAGATGGAATAGTCGATTTTTTTATTTAACAAAATCATAAAAAATATATATATCAAACAATCCTCCCATTAAAATAAAAATAGTAAGCTGTCCAAAAGAAATAGTAAGCTGAGAATATGGTTAATCAATATACTTCCTTAAAAGCAAACTTAATTTATAGTTTATATATATACTAGCGAAATCAACTCAGAAAATTGTTGAAGGAAGATTTCTCACTAAAATTTGTCATTTTATCAAGGGGTTTATTTCAATGTGATAAGTTAATTAATTATAAAGTGAAGTTTTATATTTGAATTAACGATTAATATTTACTATTTTTATTTTTAGTAGGATCGTGACACTTCTTTTATCAATCTTTAACATTCCTTAAAATTGAAGCAAACATTCCATTTGGTTATTTGACTTCGGTGTGTTATTTACTGAATGTAATAAATATAAAAATATTAGAGTGAGGCTATATGATAATTCACAAAGTATAGGATATGTGATATTTTACATTCATATCTTGCATTTTAAAGTTCCAATGACCATTTCAAACTATTGAATGTATTCTTCATATTGAAATATTTTTATAATTATTTTTACTATTTTTTAGAAAGATGACAAGTTCGTTGATCTAATGATTTTTGGATCTTCTGGTTTTTGACCTCTCTTAAAATAGTACAGAAATTTCTAAAACATATATAAAATATAATATAATATAATAGGAGATTTAAATGTGAAGATTACGTTCGACAGTTTGAATTAATAATTTTGAACTTTAAACTCGATAATTTGATTGTAAAGTACCATATTGTCACTCTAAATATTATCTGGATATGACATACTAATTTTTCTGAAAGTTTAGATGCAGTTTTGTACTGTCTTCAATTATTATAAATGTGTTTCTTTTCATCATTGTAGAGGTATTAAATTTTTATGACTTTTGTCCATTTTTTTTTATTTGGATCGATTGTAAAATTAATAAGAGGAGGGTTTCAATGTCTACTTTTTTTGTGCCTCATCATATCCATTAACTTAAAAAAATAATTAATTATTTTTTTAAGACTTTAAATATCAAAACTAATTGATTGAATATTTCATATATGTCATAATACACGTGTATAAAAAATATTGTAACATTTTAGTTTAATTTCATTGGTCATCTAGAGCTAACAAAATCAACGGTTCAAATCCAATAATTTTGAACCGTTTATTTTGTTAGCTCTAGATGACCAATGAAATTAAACTAAAATGTTACAATATTTTTTATACACGTGTATTATGACATATATGAAATATTCAATCAATTAGTTTTGATATTTAAAGTCTTAAAAAATTAATTAATTATTTTTTTAAGTTAATGAGCATGATGAGGCACAAGAAGAGTAGGCATTTGATCCCTTCTCAATTAATAATGCGTGTAGTAGAACTAAAAAAGAAGATATCTTCTCATATTATATTGTTTTAAACTTCATTCAAAGCAATATCACCGAAAATTCAATTCAAAGCATTTACATATTCTATAAATTTTAATGAATATTTTCTTTCAACAAATATTTACGTAGCAACGTACTTTGTTACTTTGAAATTATTCTTTTTACTAGGTTTGTCGAGATATAAGTACCCTTTCAAGCAACATTAGCTTATAAAAAAAATCATGTGACCTCATCAAACTGTGCAACTTAAATATAGTAATATATTTGGTTGGTTGCATAGTTGCACAGAAAATTATAATAATAAACAAAATAAAAAACAGAAAAACAGAAACGGAAAAATTTCAGAGATTTTACCAAATTGAGAAAACCGTGATCTAAAAATACGGTCCAGGACCAAGATCTAAGAATACGGTCTAGGATCGGAATCTTAGAATCCGATTCTGAACCAGAATCTGAGAATCCGATTGAATGTATTTTTTATTCCTGCGTCGCCCCTTCCTCTCTTCTCTCTTTTCTTTCTCTTCTCTTCCTTACTCTCGATCTCCATTTCTTCCATTTCCATATTCTTCTCAAAAATTCTTTCTTATTTCTCGTATTTGTTCTATTCTCCAATCGTAACGTACATATTCCGATCGCTTTCTCCTCTTCTCCACTAGACAACAGCCAAATTAGGTGCCTTTTTTTACTATTTTTTATTAATTGCTTAATTAATATAGTTTTTAGAAATAATTTAGTAGGTGTAAAGAAATTAGTTAGATCTTGATAAATCTAGTTTTTTATTATTTTAGTTCATATTTTTTAAAGTAGTTTATTATTTTTGTTTTTTAAAGAAATTAATCCTTCCAAAAAATACCAAAAAATTTATTGTAAATAGTTACTGGAAATAAATTAAAAAATGTATTGTTATTTTTGATACATTGATAAATTGTTACTACTAAGTTTGTATACATAATTTCTTAAAATTAATTGTAAAGTAGGTAATTTATTAAAATGCATGTTATAATTGACATGCATAAATTGTTAATATTAAGTTTGCATGCAGTGTTATTATCATGATTAGGCCTCGAAGAAATATTTTTTGTCCTAGTACCTCAAAGGTTCCTTTTGATGAGGTCTCGACTGATCACCGACCTTATACGAACTTGCTGCAAATGCCTCTCGTTCAGCATAAGGTTTCAACACTTAAAAAGAAGGTATTTTTTTTTACAAACTAAAGATTAGTTTCAAACTATGAAATACTTGTTAACAATGATGTAGTAACGTATAAACTTATGAAATATTGCAGGATAAAAAAGATCTGAAATGTATATCTAATCTCGTTAAGATACCATTTGATGAGAGATGTGGTCCTGCATTAAAGAGACTGGAATTGTACCATATTTCGAAGGTGGGTCACGTGCGACAAGATAAGGCGTTGATCACGGCTCTTGTAGAACGGTGGAGGCCGGAGACCAACACATTTCACATGACTGTGGATGAGATGATTGTTACGTTGCAGGATTTGAACTGTATTTGGGGATTACCCATAGATGGTACGCATGTTACCAGTGTTTGTGACATGGATTGGACTGAGACGGTACGGGAGTGTCTATGGAGGGACCTGGGAGATGATGCATGGAAGAGTAGGGTCCAAACCAAAAGGGTTCAGCAAATGCGGGTCGCATCGGAATATAATATAAGATTGAAGTGGCTGCGAACTGTATGCTTATGTTATGGACTTGTTCGCTTCAGTTATGTTTCCTAACTCGAGTGATGATTGTGTACCGGCCATGTATCTACAGTTTTTACGAGATTTGGATAGTCTGGTTAGTTATAAGTGGGGGCGGTGTCGTTTTGGCATACTTGTATCGTGCATTATCGAATGCATGTAGAGTGAATACTCGTTCTACTGGTGCTCCACTAGATTTACTGCAGATTTGGTCTTGGGATTAGTTCCGTGTTAGTCGACCTTCGAAGGACCGAGTTACCAAGTTTGATGGTTGGGATATTCCTGATCGGGACTCGTGTATGCCTTAGAGACCTTATGTTAGAGATTGTCTGTTTTATTTGGATCATCCTATATATCTTTCATGTGATCTCTACTACATTTAAAAAAATAAAATACATCAAACTAGCGATTAGCCCGAAACAAAGATCGAAGTCTTCCGGTAAGTGATTTCGAAGCAAGGGCAATGCTAATCGAGTGTCATGCCGGCTGATATTGTGTTGCGTTTGGATTGGTATTTTCTGTACTGACTGAATGTCGAGCAGATTGGTTGCCAAGTTGGAATCCTAACCGACTTAGCGTTGAATCGGCTTGACTATCCACATGAGTTGGTACACTACCTGAAATTAATCAAATCATTAATTAAAAAAAACAATGTACAATTTAATATCAAAGTAACTGAAAGTATAATATGTAATATGCATCGAATCTCCTCCATAATGGTCGCCCTCTTCGTTTTACATGTCGTCCTTCCATTGCATCCATGACCATTGGAATACGAATGTGCCTCCTACGTCTGCGACAAATTAATCTCCTCTCTGGAATGATAATCGGTCTGTTGTACTCTGGCCATTCACATTGCTTGTCATGATAATGGGCAACATGCGAACCGCTTTAAACACTCGGTTCAAAGATTTCGATCCATTGCTTGTCATGATTTCCCAATGGTATCCCTTATCAAAGCATTGTGCCCACTTTGCAGGATTCACCGGTTCTGTTTGATCATTCTCTTTTTTTTTACCAATCAACTTTAAATATTGGTATGCTCCAGGATATTGTGCTTTTATATTCGTATGTTTCCTTTAATATGGTAGTCACTAATGACCCATTGTAAGTGATCTTTCAAACTGAATACACGATTTACAGCTAGAGGATCATCGGACGAAGTTTGTGCTTCGGTGTAAATTTCGTTGAAACCAGAAATATCACTAAGCTCCCGAATCGGGTGATGCTTCACTAATCTACCTTCCACGATTAATCGACGATCTGAATGATCGCTAGGATCATAATCTGGATCATCTTCGTCGAAAGTGTAATCATAATCTTCTCCAGTTTTCCATTCTCCCTCGTCGGGTTCTATATTATTATCGTCGTCATCTTCAATGTCTTCGGGAATATCAGATATGGGCTCATTAAGATCAATGTGTTGTGAATGCCTTTCGAAAGGGCTATGAGGAGTCTGGTGAAGGCTGTCAGGAACTGTATTATGATAAAAACTAATTTGATCGGTATTCTGGGAAATCACGACCCGAGGCTCCTCAAATGGGTTACTAGTTTCAGGTAAATTGCTAGTAAAATTACCAACATTCTAATTTGGTACCACCTCAACAAATAATTCAACAAAGCTCCAATTCATTTCCCCTCGTGCCATTTCAAATATCATTCGCGACTCTACCTCTTCACGTATGGGAATTAGACAAAAATAATATGCACTGCTACCTGTTGTGTTGTACCGAGCGCTAATATTAAGTGAATGTTGACTCTCAAATATTCCCAACTTCTAGTATATAATATTTTGGACATGTTCGTAACGAGTTTGATCATTTCCAGGAAAAGTAAATTTAGGGGCACAACTGTACTCGATACCGTAAGGTCCGTTTTGGATCTCATCATCAAAATACACAGAAATTGAAATCATTTCTCTGAAGTTTTGTTGTGCATGAAAAAATAATTTATTGCTATATTAGTAGAATTTCTAGTAACATATAATCATAAACTTATCATGAAACAATTTTTTAAGTTTGTGATCATTTTACAAATTTTAAAAAGAGTTAAAATAATTAAGTAAATTTTACATACCTGATGATAATCTAATTTTTTCTTTAAAACTACTTTGCTCGTCTTCTATAAATTTTCCTGAACAAATTTGACAAAAACTCACTCGCCTACAGAAATTTTGTTGAAATGAAATGAATCGCTAATGATTCGATAGAGGTCTGATATTCGAGATATTTAAAGGGAAACAAATATACCGAACTGGAATCTTAGAATCCGGTTCTAGACCGAAATCTTAGATTCCGATTTCATACAATCAGATTCTTAGATTCTGGCTTTCCTCTTTTGATTATTTTCTCCGAATTTTTCTCATTTCGATCAATTTTTTATTTTGTTTATTATTAAAATTTTCGGTGGTTGCATGCATGAGCCTTGTGTTTTCTTCGTTATTATATTGCAATTCTCTATTATAAATTAAAATAAATAATATTTTGAATTCAAATGAAAAGGAAGGGCGAGGTCATATCTGGTTTGTGACTCTGTCATCCATGATCCATTGAATAGATAAACACTATTTAAAATTGAGAAATATAAAAACAAAAATCAAAAACGAAAAAAAAAAAATGAGAGCGAATGGCCAGCTATATGTGAAAGAGGCTCTGCTCAAGGCGGATTCAGGATTTTCGTCAGAGAGGAACAAAATGATGCATATTTTTAAATATACATGATTATTTTGCAAAAAAAATTAACAAATCGTACAAATATACAAGCTTATTTTACAAAAAAAATTCCAGAATAAAACGACTGCCCCTGCTTGACATCATGTAACTCCGCCCCTCTCGCTGCCTACGTGCTTTAAATAAATAAAAAAAAAAAAAAGGCTGCGCCGAAGTGACCACCATCACCAAACAGAGCTTGGTCAGCGCTATTCCATTTTATTTTCAAATCATAGTTCATTAATTTCTTTCTTATAAGAAATAATGTAAGCAATGTTATTATTATTATGTTACAAAAGAACGTGTCAATTCAAAAAGGCTTGTGCCTACAACTTATACACAAAGATTCTCTATATAATATATAAAACAAGCTCAAAGCCCGGGGACTAATAAAAAGATTTGCGTTCACCGATGTTGACTAGCCGATTTTTTTTCTAATAAATATAAATAAATTATAAATAAAAAAAACTATTTTGGAAGTTAGAAAAATAAAAAAGTCGGAATTTCGAACATATTTCTTTTTTAAAAAAAAGAAAGCAACACCGGTCAATTGATTAAAACACAAAAGCTGAATTATTTATAACAAAAGCCAACGGCTTTTAGTTTGCTTTTGAGATGATTTTTTATTAATAAAATTTTTAATAATTTAATTGATAGTTATGTTATATATTTGGATAATTTTTTTAATAATTTTGACTACGCTCGTCAGGATCTGAAGTCATCGAGCTGTAGAATTTGAGTCTACATCCATCTTGTTGAGTCTGATTTGCACTCGGAGAAACGAAAGATTCAAAATTGATTCTAAAACAAACTCATGATAAAAAAAACTAATTAAGACATAAGTTGAAGATGGAGTCAAATTTGAAATGCTTATTATTCCGAATATATAGAGCAAGACTAAAATAATTAGACTCGACGTGATGAAAGTAGACTCGAATATATATAGATCGATGGCTTGCGACAACAAAAATAATTACAATCCCAACAAACGTAACCAAAGTTGTTACAAAAAATAACCTAAATATATAGAGCAAAACTAAAATAATATGCATAGTACATTACCTTACGTACTATGCAGCTATGCATATTTAATTTGCTCAATAAATTAAGATTTAAGTTGCTCAATAAATTCTTCATATCAAAATTTTGTAGGAAATCAAATTTTCGTGATTTTTAGTGTTTCTCGCTATGTTTTTAAAAAACAGCTTAGAAATTGTATTTTTGTAGTATTAAATCTGGGTTGTTTTTAAAAATATTTAAAAAATAGCAAGAAAGCTCTAAAAATCACGAGATTTAATTTCCTACAATATCTTCATATGACGAATTTATTGCGCAACTTAAATCTCTATTTGTTGACCTCTATATATATGGATAGTACGGAATGTAGTGTACTATGCATATTATTTTTGCCTTACTCAAATATATAACATAACTTATCAATTAAATTAGTAATATTTTTACTAATAACAATTCATCTCAAAAGCAAACCAAAAGCCAGATGGCTTTAGTGTTTCAATCAATTCAACACCGACTTTTCGGCTTTTTCTAAAAAGTCGGTATTCGCAACTCCGGTTTTTGCTTTTTTCGAACTTTCATAGCATATTTATTTCTATTTATAATTTATTTATTAAATTTTAATATTAAAAAAACGGGTTGACAAGTGGGTTGTTCAGAGATCTCAATTATGATATAATAATAATCAAGTTGCTCTTATTAGATCTTATCTTTCCTTTTGGGAGCCGGAACGAATGAATACAAGAGGAAAAATTCTACAGCCAAAGAGAGGCTACAACGTGACAGGACCTTATGACGAGTAATCTAATAGAAGAGACCGTGTTTTGTGCTTTTATGACCTTTCTTTATTGACTTGACTCTATCGAAAGCAGCCTCAATTGACAAGTTGTAGGCACGTGTTTTTCTGCGGCGGTCGCAGTACTGTTTCGTAGCGGAGTAGTAGGGAACCAGATCTCTGGTGTTGCGCGGCATAGTGTAGCGCAGTATCTCAACTATCCGATTTTCGTTGATTGCATTAAGATTCGTGCTAAATATAAAAATCTCTGATTTTCATCGCTGACGATCGATCTGAACCGTCTATCTTCTGTAACGCGCTACTGCACTAGAGCAGATTCGGGTCCGAGTAGTAGCGGGTGAATCGTGAATGAATCACATCACATGGGGCCACTGCCACTAGTTGGATGTCGTGGTGTGCTTTTAGCCGTTTATGTTATGGTGTAACGTTCAAATGCCTCTGTTCGCCGTTGATTGGTAACAGCTCTAAGGTCACGCCCCTATTTCTTTATGAACAGTGGATGAATTGTCTCAAATCTAGTGTTTCACGGAAGTGTTTACCATAAGTTAGTTGTCGAGATATCGTTTGTTAAGAAATTCAGACCGTCCACAAACTCATTTTTCACCTTGGGATCGGATTTGAACGATTCGAATTTGACTGTAGAAGACTGATATTTTATTATTTGTTTAGTGAAATCCACAGTCAATCTCTCAATGGAAAGCTGCCAAAGAAAACTATGGCAGCAGATATATTTCCGATCTTACTCATTGTAGATAAGCGAATGAATTGAATTGGTCATCACGTATGACTTGAGCCTAACAACGAAACCTTCAGATAATTGCAAGGCATTAGGCAACAATAATGATAGCAACTTTACGAGCAAACAAGATGGTATCATGGAGCGGAGAACCTGTACAAATACTACTTGTGCATGGAAATGTGAGCATTACAGACCTTGCTGCCTTTGTACAAACTGGCACATACTGGTACTTATCAGGAAATAGGAGCATGTTAATCTTGCAAAAATAATAGCAAGGATAGCAAAAACATGAGATTAACAATTAACAACACATTAACTTGAAATCTAACACGATATGAATTAACAAAACAATAAGGTTCATACAGAAAGGAGAAAAAAATGATTTACATATTTATATCTAAAAGAAATTTTAATAGATGGATCTTCAATCAATTGAAAACAAATACACATTTCACCAATTTTGTTTTCCAAAAGTACCATTGTAGCACTGAACCTCTAGCCGCCATCCTATCACCCAAACAAGTTACACACCCCTACTGTTACATATCACATACCCTCTCAAGCCAATGCTATTTATTTGCTTGTAATTTCAGAAACACTTAAACTAATCTAAATAACAAAAAAAATGTTACGAGAGGGCACCCAACAGTATATGTTTTCATAAAATATAATCGATGCAGAACATGGATTGGAATGTTTATAAGGTGGTGATTCCTGAAAAGCTACAGGACTTTCAGAACAGTGTGCCATCTAACATAATGTCATTTCCTAATTAACTTATAAAGTGAATCATGCATAATCCTATACCATGGAAGGACCAAACTAATTAGCAATCCATTTAATGGATACAAAAGATAAAATACGGTGTAACATAATATAGCATCGGTATTGAAGACGCATGCAAGAGGGTAAGAGGAATCAGAATCATATAAGTTGGGGCATGTGAGAGAATTTTAAGAAAAAAAAAATGGTGGCTATAAGGGCTTTTTGGTTTCAGTTCCTGATGGCAGGACCACTCAATAAAATTTCTCAAGAGAGGAAAATGCCAAAGAATTGCACTTAATTAACCTAATAATATAAAAATACTAACAAAATAGAACTAATTACATTACTAAATCCCAATTATAGTGTAGTACTATAGCAGTCAGAAACTGAAAAATAAAAGCCAAATAAGCTAACCATATTAGTAAAAAAGTAAAATGACGCAGGCCAATAGTGGCGTCTTTGACAAAAGTTGCACTGATATTAAGAAACTCCAATACAGCAGTTAGACAATACGTAAAATCCATCAATGTATCATATAAAGCTAATCACAAGTTCATAACTAGGAATGTAGTGTATTAGTGCAGAGAAACCAACATATGCATTAAATAGGCCATCATGAAACAAAATGCAACCTACAAGCTGACAAAAGTTCTACACAATGGATACCAGGGGGAGACATACCAGAAACAGCACAACAACAACCATGTAAAATAAAGTTATACCTTCTAGTTCGTTCCAAATAACCATGTACATAACAATGCATGGTAAATAACTAATTTAGCACTTTCCACCATTACTTTCGTCTGAATGGATGGCACATATAGACAAGCTCTGAGATGGGATCCTATGATCAAAATCGTTACCATTCATCGCATTGATTTTGATATCACAGATTGTAATCAAGTAGTCAACTTTTAAATGCAATTTGTAGAGTTTTTCTCTTCCTGCAGAATGTATGCAGTAACCATTGTAACTAACTAAAAGAACAAGGAAAGTAAATCCAAATGCCAATCACACAAGACCCTGGAAAAATTAGGATATATACTAAGACAACTAGTATCCAACATCAAAGCCTACAAGTTTTTCCTTCTAATTTCTAGCAACTCCAGAAAATTATAGCATAATACTCTTTCCTCATAAAAACTAATAAACTGTAATGCCAAAACTAAAACAAATCTTAGATCACCTTTTATGTTTCACAAATCACAACTATTCAATTCTCCACCTCGTGTTCGCTCCCCTCAGCGACGGTCACACCTGTAGCTGGTTGCATCAGCATAGAAGTGAAGTAGGGATAGAACATAGGCTGCTGCGGTGGGGCCTCATGCGGCATCTCCGGCGCGAGATTGATGCCGGATCCAGTAGCAGCGACGATGGACGGCTCGGCCTGGCGGAGAAGCCACTCGATCGTCTCGCCTTCCGTACGGTGGTTGAGCTCGCGAGTCAGTTGGAAGAGACGCGCCGCGACGGCAGCTGGGAGGCGGACACGGCGACCACGGCCGAAGACCTTGCTGTGGCGATCCTTTGAGGAGGAGGAGGAGGTGGAACGGCGGCGACGAGCGACGGAGGTGGTAGGAATGGGTACGATTTGGGAAGAGGAAGCGGCGAGAGCGATTGGAGCGTAGACAACCAAATCAGCAGGGGAAGACATGATCGGAGTTGAGATTTTAAAAGGGTTTTGTATTTGTTTCGATCTGGTGGTGGGGTCGAGGGTTTGTTTGTGGGGTAGAGACGACAACTGACAGGCGACTATGAAAATGAAAAGGTTATTTCCTCGACCAATAAAAAAAAAATTGAAAAGGTCGATCGATTACGGTTTTCAGACTTTTAGCATTAACTATGGAACCTACTAATGATGATTTCGTGTAGCAGGTTATTGGTTATAATCCGGACCAATCCTTAATACAAAAAAGTTTATATAAAAAGCTTGTTTATCAGTTTTCTCTTTTACTACAAATTTAATGATTACTTTATATAACATTCACATTCTAATGGTTCTTTTTCAAAGGATATGGGAATATGGGATAATGAGAACAGTCCCACTAAGAGGCGTGAGTTTTAATTCTATTATATATATAGTCTATAAAAATGATTGTGCCTCAAGTTTTGTTAGACATAGCATACCACATAATATGCTGCATTACATGTTTGATTTTTTTTTTCTTCATTTATGTGATTGGACGATCGATGAGAGCGTTGCTTAAATACATCAATCAAATAACGTAAATAAAATTTCACGAGAAGTGTAAAGATATAAGTTCTGGGACAAAAACAGTATTTTTGCATGTATTTTATGACTCTCAGATCTAAAATTATTCGATATCTTTATTATATCTTCATATTTACATCATTCATCAGTAGTAAAAAAATAGAGACACAATGAAGTCGTAAGAAAAAGGGTCTCGATTATGATCTGAATTTGAAGATATAAATATAATGGGAGAAGGGATTCATTGCCATAGTTTATTATTACGTCATGACTCACTTTTTAATACATATTTCAAATTTTAAAATTCAAATTAGAAATACAAATCATTGATATTGTTCATTTCAATGAAAAATACATACACATATAATTCTCTATTTTTTAATTCATCTGAGGCTTGATAAGTGATCGACAAATAAACACATTTAGTTAATCCATTCATTTGTTGATCCATTATAAACTATCAAAATAGTTATTAGATCCATGATCCAGTTTTTCTAATAGTCCGCTGCAATCTGCCTCTGTGCCTCATGGGCCTATCCTAGTTGAGGCCCAATTTCATATGGACCAAAACCAACACGCGACGTGAGTGTATGGAATGGGCCTAAACTTTATATTTATCCAATGTAACATATTGCAAGAAAGAAAACAAGTAAACAACACTACAAATTTGAGTGGAGCTGTTGCCAAAAACCGGGATAAAAAGTTGTTTTTTTCCAGAAGTTTCACTATATATCAACAAAACCTCACATCGCTCCTAATCGACATTCAAACAATTACAACAAAGATGGTGAAAACTTTGTAATATCAGCCAAATAGAAAATAGCAACCACATGTTTTTAACTAGATGTATATATATATAAAAGCATATTGGCTGAACAGAACTTTCTATATTATTTTAGCTCAAGAATTCAATTTCTGTATAATTTGGGCAAGAGAGGAAGATGTGCCTATGCCAACAGATGCAACGCCAACTGCAATAATCACACTGCAAAATGCTCCCTGAAACAAATAAATAATCCTTGTAAATAGGAACTGCAATTTTGATTATGAAGCTCCAATCAAAATTTAATCCGAATTTCATGCAAGAGGTTCAACAGTCCGAATTAATTTTAGAAAGGAATAGCCGATGGATGCATGGTACAGCAGAGATATACTCTTTTGGACTCGATACTCGAGTACAGTGTAATATATAATTGGTGGATGGAATTGCTATACCTGAAGCCAAGTAATTTTACCCTTGACAATGCTCAAGAAGCAAGCACATGGAAGGATAAATGTCTGCAATATTTAAAAAAAATAACATCAGGTGTGTGCAAACTAAAATTGATGAATGAATCAAAGTGGAGAGAGAGAGAGACACTTACCACTAGCATTGTAAGAAATGATCCGACCAAAGCCATCACAAGTCCTGTGAGGACCATTTCATCTTAGTTTGCACAGTTACAAATTTAAACGTACGCATGTCATTGAAAGCATCTAATGAAGGTGAGATATACAAGTGGAACTAACCAAAAAAAGGCACAGAGAGGGCTACACAGAGAGTAGAAATTGTCAGTGCACTTCGAATTCCGATTGCATATAGGTGTGACTTTCGTCGATTTGAAGGGATTAACTCCTCAAAACTCAGTGCCATGGGCATGAGTGTCAAGGCATATGTGATTACCAGTTAAGGGGCGCTTCTACTATTTTTTTAAACAACAATTAATGAAACTGATCTAGTCAGAATATAAGCTCATTTATTTCACATTAGGTGGAAGAGGGGCTGCTATTGGTTTAAGAAAATTAAAGAGAATATGCTAATATCAAATATATGAAGATTAAAAAGGAATATTCTAATATCAAATATATGAAGATGAAACATGTATAGAAGGATATTTGGTAATTGGGTTCACCACCTGCAACAAAGGGAAGAACAAGCCAAAAGTTAATAAAGTAGTATTTTTTTTCTTTTACAAGGAGTACTTTATATTTTTTTTACTTGCATGAAGATTTCAATAATGGGTAACAAATAATGTTACAAAGTACTTAAAAGGAATGTGACAGAAAACAATACCGTAGTCCAAATACCGATTTTGGAGACAACCAAATTCTTAGGCAAATTAAGAGTAAACTGGGATTCAGAGGTTTCCCCAAACATCATGTAACCTAGGGTTGCAGCCCCCGCAAACAATCCAGTGCATACTAAAAAACTACAAGGATTTCAATAATATAGTTAGAACTTAGAAGCTACATGAGATTCAAAAGCTATATTATAAGTGTAAGATATATAATATTCATTCATTACCTGGCAATGAGTACCGAGGGGAATTGATCTTTTGTCTTGAGGGAGGAATAAATGTTGGGAAATACTGCATGGCCAGAATAGCAGTATCCATACAATCCTATTGCTATTGGCATGCTGGATAAATTAATAATTGTGTCATTCTTGGCTTCAAACCCTACGTGGTCTATTAATCCCGCCCAAAATAAACAACCAACAACCAACACAGATGCTATCACTCCTCCAGCTGCGAAGACAAAATAAAAAAAAAAATCTTAAGAAACAATAATGTTTTGGAATGATACTAACAAATACAGTCAAAACTAAAAGATGAATAAAACTGTCTAACAAAAAAAAGTGGAGCAAAACCTGAAATGTAGCTGAGAACACTCAGGTCTCGAAACCAGGTCGTGGGAAGCACAATCAGAGTTGTCAAAATGGCGAAGAAGACATTTGAACTAAGGTAAAACCCACCAATATTTAGGTGCACATTTGGAAATAACGAGGATAAACTATCGCTCTCTAGAATGATGTACTCCACACAGCAAGCCTAAGTAAATATTACACAACAAATGGCAATAGATGTAACATTTACATTTGCAGTTAAATCAATGGTAAACTAGAAAGCATGTGCAAAGCTGCAGAACACAAGGATTGTTCTTTGTTGAACAGATCCATCGTATCACTGTTTGTACTTACATACAACTCCACATAGAGAATAATCTGCAAATAAAACAAAAAAGAAAATTGTATGAGTTCTATTAAAGAACTTCAAGAATATATAGATGATACTAATTTTCAAGAATCACTTTTTTGTGCCTGCATGAGGAGTTGACCAGTAAAAATTGCTGGTACATGTACATTAGCTCTTCTATAAAATTATGTCCCATGACTTCATCATTAGATAAAAACGAAAATATCAGTTCCTTCAATGTTTTCATTCTTGTTAAATAGATTTGATTTTCGGAATAGCTGTTTCTAAACAATTTATCTAGTGATAACTGTTCTGCTGATACCAGGCTGAACGCCTGAACCGTTGTAGTGCCAGCTTTTATGCAAGCATTATATATAAGAATAGACAGAACAAATTTTCAAAATATAATGAATGAGAACCCAATACCAAAACCACAGTAACTTTTGTAAGTCTGATGGAAAATGAAAGCTAAAGGAAGGTGCCTAACTGATATAGCGATACGACCATAGGTACCAAAAGCGGCCTGACCAATGTCAGGGTATGTCTCAAGGCCCGGCTCGCTATCAAGGCATTTGCGCAAAAGAAGACCAGTGTAAAATGCCAGTATGCCAAATAGAAAGAGAATAATGAGCCCAATCCAGCCGCCTTGCTTGATTGCATATGGTGCTGAAAGGAGTCCAACCCCACATAGAACATTCACTCCTGCATGTTCCCAAAATTAATCTATAACAGGTGCAATATAAATAAATACATTATGCAATGTACTTGTAGATGCTGTGTTCTAATCTATTTTCCTAATTATTTTTTAGATGTTATAAAGAATGTCAAATTTGTGAACTCAAAATACTTAGCCAACCCCTCCCCATGCCCATATATTTACCAAAATAACAAATAATAATAATTAATGAAGATGATAATGATATAAATAACGGCACCAATTCAAACAAAATTGCGTATAAAAGAATGACAGAGAAAAAAAGACAGAAAAAAGATCTATAAGAGGTTCTTGGCACATTGATTTGATTCATGGAGTGATATTATGGTGCTTATGCAAGCGCAAGCTTTTTACTAAGCTAACGATCATATATCTCAAATTTCAAAGTGCGAACGGCCAATCCAAATAGTTAAAAACATTGTCCATATTAAAATGAATTAAAATATAATAAATGTGAGCGAGCGTTAGAATATGACAAAAATAAAAACAAAAAGTAAAAAAATCTTTAACATTTAAACGCCAAACAAGTCTTTCAACATATCAAACTATTCATGATCATCTTTCAGAACTTTTAAGAAAATATGTATAACTTAAAGTGTTGGTCTAAATATAAAGATTTGTATACTTTTGACTCCTATGAAATAACACGCGTTTTGAACTGCATGCCAATGATAGAAGAGGCAACACACATTATGGCCGCGAGCGACTAGAAAAGCATGACTCAATTGAAGGGGTCACACTAAAATGATAAAATCAACCCCAAATCATTAACGGCTGTGTATTTGCCAGATTTTTGGAATATCTTTTTAAAGCACAGGAATAGTTCCTTGGTTCTACAGCAAAGCTTTATACCATCTCAGTAATTGAGATATTGTACTGCTACCACAATTAGTCATTTTTCAATATCATTGTATAAAAATAAGTTCGAAATCAAAACATGAAATTATTTATTTTGAAACTACAAATTTCGCATTCGTTGTTTGCGAACCAGATTTAATTATTCTCTATTATTATTCTCTACAAAAGATGTGTTCCTGGACATTGCAAAAAGAAAAAAAAAAAGAGAGAGATCTGCAGTTCATGAACCTCCTACTTTTGTAAATTTCTGATTTTGATTTGCAATACATTTACTTATCTTTTTCAACTTTCCATATTGATAAAACTAAAGTGGCGATTGGAGGATTGTGTAGCTTGTTCAAATAAGAAATGAATCTTTAGGAGTCTTTAATCAAGCTGATGAATTTGATTAATCCAATAAACCGGACTCTCAAGGACCATGATGTAGATTTTTTATATAGAAAGATATAATTTATAATTTTAGTTGACAGATGTACTGAAATAACCGAAACAAGTTGTCCGACAAATGGAGGTTCCCTCGCATAACATCTATAGATAAGTCATAAACTATCCAACTGAATTTTAATGTCTATTTGTAATTTTTAAAAAGTTAGAAGAGAAATGAAAATTAATTTTACAGCATCTACTATGAATTGGAATTTTCAATGGGTAAATTCCTTTGAAGGAAACAGAGCACTCTGTCTTATCAAAATAGCCGAAGCTTGATTGCTTAAAAAGTATGGTGCGTCGACTTCTCCGTTTAGTCCATGTTACTGGTCATTGATAGCATAGTTTAAATTGGTTTGACTGATCTTATTTGATTTAGTTTATACATTTTTACCTTTTTCCCTGTATAAAGTAGATATATAAATTTCATATAACTTAATTTAGTTCATATATAACTTAAAAGTCCTAGGCAATCTCTCTTTTTTTTGAGATATATAAGTGTTTCTGAAACCTTCAGCATCTATTATTAAATTTCTCTTAACGAGACTATCTTTGTGCTCACGAAAGATTGAACTCATTAACTCATGAAAGTTATTCTAATTAGCTCTCACTAAACTATTAGATCATTTATAAAGTCCTAGACAACCTATATGAAAGATTATCCAAGACCCCGATTTGTTGAGATCATCTAAGACCATGTTTTGTATTCAAAATTCATTTCATTGTATTTAAAATTTTCACGTAGGAATTATTACCTTATTCTACCGTTTTAAATCTCTAGCATACCAAAATTTGAGATTAAAATTCTGCTTAATTAAGGAACAAAAAAAAGCGAGGGGAATTGCAATGAAAAACGGATAAGAATTTAACCACTCCACGCAAATAAATAAGGACAGATGGGAAATGGAGAAGTTACAAAATAGTCACCAATAATTGAAAATGAAAATTGAGGTTTCGTCTCAATTTCGCAATTATCATACGTCCCTTTCTTTATGATATGAGAAGCGGAGAAACGCCAATTGCACCTGTTTCTCACATGTGCTTGTCAGATATGAATTAATGATGTACCATTTGCCATGTGCTGGCTAATTCAGATAAAAATTTTGTTGACTACATGTCCTAAAGAAAATGATGGCAATTTCTATTTTTCTTGCATAGCATCTTCAGCATAATTATCACCAAAATGATTACCACTTGTCATGTGTTGGTTAGTTCAGATAAGAATTAATTATGGTTGGTACATATTCTAAAGAAAGTGATAGCAACTTTTTTTTAGTTTTTCACATATAGCATTGCCACCATTAATATGGAAAAAGAAGAAAATGTCTTCTGAAAATAAGGAATGATGATAATATTTTTTTAGGAAAATCTTCGGCATTATTGATGGAATGAACCTACTTTGATTTCAAAGACGACATAACACAAGTAAAAGTATTTGGATTATTCAATTAGATATCCGAGTATTGATCATTGAACTAGCACACGGAAAATGCTAATATAATTTCACTATTCCAATTAAAATTTCTGTAGTGGGACCAAAAATGGTGTTAAGTGAATAATATTATTGTAATGTTATAGTAGAGGAGAATAGTTCCCTTGCAACAAGGAATATGCTTATAATTATTTCGACATGACAAGGTTGAATTATTGTAGTAGGACCTTTTTGTTTTCATATGCCTAATGCCACACAGATCCCACAAGGTCGAATTATTTCGTTTTACTTCTCCAACTGGTTTGTCCTATCACCGAAATTTTTAATAATAAACAAAATAAAATAGAAAAATATTAAAATAGACCAAACTAATTTTTTTTTATCAAATTAGGCAAACCGGAATCTTAGAATCCGGTTCCCAACCGGAAACTAAGAATCCGGTTCAATTAAAATAAAAAAATGACGCTTAAAGAGAGTGGATTGACGCATGTTTTGTTAATAATAAAAATATTAATATTTTAATTGATGAGTTGGGTTATATTTAGGTAAGTTTTTGTAACGAATTCGACTGCGTTCGTCGAGACTATAACTAAACTTTTTTTAACGTCGCAAATCATTGAGCTGTAGATATCCGAGTCTACTTCCACCGCGTTGAGTCCGATTTGCGATCGGAGAAACGTGCATCTCAAATTTAGCTCCATCTTGAACTTATATCTTAATTAGTCTTTTTTATCATGAGTTTGCGTCGGATTCAATTTTGAATTGCTCGTTTCTCCGATCGCAAAACAGACTCGACAACTTTGGAGAAATTGGACTAGGAAGGGAACTGGAGAAATGTCATATGCATTGCAAAATATAATGCCTTAGTATTCTCTATTACTCCCGTCTCTCTTCCTGCTCTCTTTTTTTCCAGCATATTTTCATTCAAATAAATCAATAACTCACTTACCCCTGAAACACATAGTTACTCTGTTCCAATGCATATTCAATCCACATATGCAATAAATATCAAACATAGTTGGTCAACAACTTTATATGAAAGTACATCTCATTTTTTTTTTTAATTATATAGTTTTTATGGAGAAAAATATATAGTATTGACTATGAATCTAAGAAACATTCCAACAAGCCTAAATACAAAATATTTTGTCAAATAAAAAATTAATTCAATTAGTTTTTATGTATAACAGTTAAAATCTCTTTTGGAAAATGTGATGTATAATTTTCTGAGATTCAGAAGTTAAAAAAATGACCCAATTTAGTTCAAAATGAAATACAATAACAAAAAGTTACAATGCATCTCGACTAAAATTTATACACATAACATGATATATTCCATCTTATATAAGCAGTGGCGGAACCAGAAAAAATTTGAGAGAAGTGCCGCATTAGATTTTGTCAATTGACTGCCAGTGCTGAGAACTCAGAACCAAAAGAATTTAGAGCTGCTAAAATAATTTTATTAAAGACTATAGATATTTTTCTCAGTCAAACAGATGGCTTGGCCCAGGCTGACCCCGAGGGTGGTTCCGCCCCAGTATATAAGTACAAAAAGTACAGCTCACCTTAAAATTTCTCATCGAATTGTTGATGCGTGATAGTTTCGTTAATCATGAACCTAGACTCGTTTTAAACTAGTAGTACAATTATCATGTGATTAGACTAGAGAGTGATACTTGTACTCTAGAGCAAACTGGACTTCGCCAAGTATCATGTCCAGGTTCATTACAAAGGTGGAAACCAAGATCAGTTCAGGTTGTATCTGTTGCAAAACTGTGTATATGTTTGGGCAAAAACTTAGGTACTCCAAAAGATGGGTACACTGGGTACTCAATTCCATCTGTACCGTTCAATTCATCGAGATTGGTGAAAAGTGATTCCTTGGGAAATGTAACAAAAGTTAAAGTTAATTACTTTTCACCAATCTCGATGAATTGAACGATTCAGATTTGATTGAGTACCCAGTGTACCTATCTTTTGGAGTACTCAAGTTTTTGCCATATGTTTGGCCAAAAATGTAAATTTTACACTGTTTTTAATTTATTAAGATTCTCTTTTACATCAAACATTTTTTCTCTTCACGTCTGTATTTGCATACAGTTTCACTACGTTATTAGTTGTTACTCCTAACTATTTTGATTTCTCATACAAACCCCATGTTTAATAGGCTTATGTGTGCCCGCACAACTCCCTCAGTAAATGTTCAAGTCCGAATGAATAAGCTTCAGCATATTCTCTAGCCTTTTCTTTTATTTTGTTCATGCTTGTTAAGTTTAATTTTATTATGTTCATTCTCGTTTTTCCAATCTGTAATATTCTTTTCATTATTTAATCAAATATAGTAGGCTTTTAATTAGCTTATTGTTTTGAAAAAAGGAAACCATATTATCACAGAAATAAAACAAAAAAAAGAAGGATAATTTGCAGACATACCATTAAGCACGGCCTGAGTGAAGGAGCACTGTGGGGATATAGGCACCCCGTGAGCATCAACTCTCTTATCTTCAGGTATCATACTCAGTGAAGACTTTCTAGATGCCAACGGTGGAATGAGCATAGAATGCGAGCTGTTGATCTCCTCCGGTGTCTGCTGTTGCTGTTGCTGATCATCTGAAGTTGTTGGTAAGAGGGGCTTGAGGAAAGAGCTGATGATGTCGGGAGTGTGCTTGCCTCCAAATGAGGAGGTCAGGAATGAGCTTGAAAGTCTGCTCAAACTCGTGGTGCCAAGAAAGCTGATCGTTGGCGGTGTCACCCCGGTATACATGTCTATCGACTGCCTACAAGGAACATAAATCATTTGTTAAGAATGAAGAAAAAAAGTTCAATTTGTTACACTATTTGGTTTCGGTATATATATATACCGCTTCAATTTGTTAAGCTATGGGCAATGTATGTAGCAAGCAACTTTTTCCCCTTTGAGATAAATGTATGTATTAAGAATGATATGCACTTATGCAGTAAACTTTTTTTTGAATGATATGCAGTAAACTAAGTTATATTATTTGAACAATTGCCAATCTCCAATTTGCTTCTTGCAACCTTAGAGTTTTCAGTTACATGATGTAATTACTGTTGTTTCTCAAAGTGTACGCTGTTAGTACATTATAATAATTGTTTTAAATGCTATTAAGTATTAACTATTTATATCTTTTCAATTACTGACTGAGTCAAAGTATAGACCGGTCAATACATGTTATAATGATGCACATACAAAGAATTATTGGTCAAACTGATGGTAATTTAGTAACTGATATAATTAAGTTAAACAATTTTCTATTTGAATATTATATGCCTTATGGAAGCACCAGTGCTTATATACCTCATTGTCTTTATTAGAATTTATACTTTTAATTAGAGAATAAAGAGTGAATGAGAATAACAACATGAAAGCTTGTTTGCTTTATGAGCCAATTGACAATATATTGCATTTAATGTTGATATATTTTATTTAATATAGTTCTCCAAATATAGTTGTGCATATTTTAGCACTGAGATGTTGGCTATTACAAAATGCTTTTTCGAATTTGTTACCTCGTTTGGCAATCGTGCTACGTGGAATAAGTTTAAGATATTTGCTCAAGGTCAAACTAGAGGATTGATAAGCGATTAATTATGAATGAAAAAACATTATTTTACCCTCTGAACAGGCATGACAATATCGCTTGGTGCACCTAAATCAAATTAGATTTGTCTCACTGTATTCAAGCAGATTATATAAATTTATAAATTTTGATTTCTTTTAAAACTTTTCAATTGAAAAATATTCCATATGTAGTTAAAAACCCTTAGGACCACAGCTTAGAATGGAATAGTTCACCTTGGACTATTAACAACTCGATATCCTAATAAATAAAAAGAACATTAACAACTTATATATAGCACAGACATAGTTTTTTTCCCCTATCATAGGCCTTTAGAATATCAAATTATAATCTGTTTGATACCAGCCATATTCCAATTAATAAGCATAATAGAGCATAGGCTTTTTTTTATAAGACAACTTACTAGTTTATAATAACAAGTTTCACAAAACTGACCCTTTAGTCTAGTACCAACGTTCTCCCACGTGAAAGGTTGCTTGTCATAAATTCAGTTAGAAAAGATTTAGTATATCTCAAAAAAAATAAAATTCACAATCTAGCGTTTTGATCCTTAGTAACCAATGAGTTACATAAATTAATCTTCTATATATGTCTTCCTCTATATAAAATATTCCACCGCTAATCATATTGGGTATCAATGTATTATTTAACATTTGGGAAAGTAAATTAAAAGTATGTAATTTGTTCAATATAAAATTATTTTATGACATAATTTTATAAATAAAACATTTTTTTCTTCTAGACGAGGTTAAGAGGCACAATTCTAATTCCTAATCTTTTTAAATAGTAATATTATTATAAGATAAATATCTAAGAAAGTAAAAATTGGAATTAGAAACATACTACTCCTAAGATAGTAACTGCACATTTTTATTTAACAAAAAATTCAAAAAAATACCGACATATTCCCTAAAATTGTATATATTAGAATAAAAATGAACCGCAACCAACACTTGAGGTCCACATCTTTTTTATTCCTTTGGACCGCAAGTGTTGGTTGCAAACTACATTTTGATTTTTTTTTTTTTAGAAGGGAAATTTTGGCTTATGGACCACAGGTAGGACCTAAAGTAGTAGTAGTTTTCCGGTTTTGATTTTTATTTTCTTAGATTTTTAAGTTATTATAACAATAATATTATTTAAAAAGGTTCGGATTCTAATTAATCTATTGACAAAACAGATGAAATCATAGTATTTTAATTTCCACAACTACGTACGGATAATTTCTAGTAAATTGGTCTGCTTCTAAAAATCCTAATCAACGGTAAGCTCGAATAATAATATAAAAATGTTTGATTTCTAAGATAAACATCAGTGTTGAAATTATTGTGGGGATGATTTTGACACAAAAGTATTTCAACGACAATGGTACTATCTACTTGTTGAATCCAGAAAGCTCTCTGCGTCATGGATAGACGCAAGAGATACATAATTAAATTAGAAGTTATTTTCATTTTGACGTTGTATAAATAATTAAATAGTGATAACCCGCTTGACTCTCATTTTTCTCAAAAGAAAAAAAAAATAGTGATATGCCAGGAAGAAAGGGACTGTTCTATGCGCTGTCGAGTGTCTTAAGTCACATCACAGATATTAAAAAAAGTATATTTATCTAATAATAATGTGTTTACTCATTATTATCTATATAGGAAGAAAGCTTTTTTGTTTTATACATCACGCAAAAAAGTTTGGATAGTAATTCCACGTCATTTAATCATTAGTTTTTTTTTCCTTTTTGATACAAAGGGTTCTCCGAAGCATAACATCTGTTATTAAATATTTCTTAACGAAAATTTTATTTTTATATTCATGAATGATTAAATTTATAATTTCATTAAAATTATTAGCTATTACTTGAGCTATTAAACCATTCGCATTCATTAAATCACTGAAGCATTTGATCAAATATCTACTTAGTCGTGAACTAAGCAAATAATGCTGGGTTTGACTAAGCATATGATCAAATCTGTGCCGACAAATTAAGGAACACTGAAGCATGCATAACATGTTGTACAGTCACATAATGATAATATTCATATCAGGGAATAGATCACGGATACATGGCGCCGCATCATATGCGAATTCTCCCATCTGATCCAGATCTAAAGGGAAAAACTGTACAATGTGATCCACCGTCCGATCAAGATGAGAACAAAAAACTGTCCTTGATAGCCTAGATACAGGAAACCTGGGGACCACCACGGCATAATTCCAAAGGAAGCCAACTCTCGTTCAAATTCAATAATTCGTCGTTGGTATATATATAAGAACACTATGATTTCGATCTGGAGTTTCAGAACTATCAGTGAAATTTAATTAATTTATTTAATTGTTATCCAAGACGACCACGACGATGTAATGCAACTCATGAAGAAAGTACGTCTTGCTCCGATTATAACTTTATTTTTTATTAAATTTGATTAAATAATAAATTAATGGCAAGCTGAATAAAATATTGGAAAAAACTTAGATACATCAGACATCAGTAGCTGAGTGCACTGCATACATAAGCGACATGATTGGTGAAATTGTATACACCACTGATTTATGAAAAAATTTCTCTAAAACATTAATAATTTTGAGTAGAAAATATCATGGGTATAAAAAATGATGGAATTTATGGTAATTGACAATTCAGTATTTTTAATTGATAAATATATAATTATAGTTCAAATAAAAAAATTAAACATATCAGTGAAAAAGCGAGTTATATAGGGAGGTCTGTATATGTTCCTAAACCAAACGAGTCTTGACACAAGACGGTTGATCAAATGTACCTTCGAATTTTGCAACTTGCATTGCTTGTACTCCAGGCAGATTGTTTCAAGATCAATTCATTGGATTACAGTTTTAACTACCACAAGCTTAAGATTCAGATAAAACAACATTTCAAATTGACTTACGCAAAATCAATAGTAGAGGCGGCTAGTCGGATATGTCGAGCGGGTTCGAGTCAAGTCGGATCGGATTAGTTTGACTATCGACAATAGTCGGATTGTGGG